>VMDO01015886.1:0-49614 GCA_007922755.1 Pedetes capensis
CCTTATGACTGGGTCAGCACGCAACTTCACATTAAATGGAGAAAAGATTGAGGTTGTCCAAGATTTTACTTTGCTTGGCTCTATAATCAACACCCGTGGAAGCAGCAGTCAAGAAATCCAAAGACGCATTGCTCTAGGAAAAGCTGTGGCAAAAGATCTCTTTAGAGTATTGAAAAGCAAAGATGTCACATTGAAGACATTGAAGGTGCGTCTGACTCATGCCATGGTATTTTCAGTCGCATCATATGGTTGTGAAAGCTGGACATTGAACAAGAGAGACAGAAAAAGAATTGATGCTTTTGAATTGTGGTGCTGGAGACGTCTATTGAATATACCATGGACTGCCAAAAGAACCAACAAATCTGTCCTAGAAGAAGTGCAACCAGAGTGTTCCTTGGAAGCAAGAATGGCCAAACTGCGTTTTACATATTTCGGACATGTAGTCAGGAGAGAACAATCCCTGGAGAAGGACATCATGTTTGGGAGAGTGGCAGGTCAACGCAAAAGAGGAAAACCCTCCACCAGATGGATTGACACAGTGTCTGCAACAATGGGCTTAAACATAAATAAGATTGTTTGCCTGGCACAGAATCGGCAAGTGTTTTGATCTGCTGTACATAGGGTCGCTATGAGTCGGACTCAACTCGACGGCACCTAACAACAACAACAACAACATAACAATAGAAGGGCTAGGATTTAGCTCAGTTGGTAGAGCGCTGCGCTGCAGTCTCTGAGGTCTCGAGTTCAATTACCAGCACACCAAAAATGGGAGAAGGGCCTGGCAATCCACTCCCAAGGCAATCCCGAAACAGTGGCCATTGAAAACCCTATGAGGGCCACTATGAGTCGGACACCAACTCAACGGCACCTAACAACAACAACATAACAACAGAAAAGAAGAGTCTAGAGAATCACCCACATATGAAGGTAAAGAAGGAGAGAACATGTGCAAAATACAGGTGGCAATTATGAGAAAATCCCATAATGAATCTTACCATCCTGTATGCAATTTAAAATATTATATTATACCTACTAAATATGTCCAATTATTTCTACATATTAATCCAAAAAATTTTTTGTAAAATGTTCAAGGAGATGGAAGCATCAACAGTCCTGAATGATAATCACAAAGTGTATATATGAAATGAACTATCACTCTGTACCTCACTAATATATACAATCAAAATACTTTAAAAAAATAAAGAAATGAAAAGGCCGAGCCGGGCGCCTTACTCCACATCTGAAATCCCAGTCACATGAGAGGGAGAGGCAGGAAGACCGCAAGTTTGAGGCCAGAGGCAGACTGTGCAGTTTAGCAAGACTCTGTCTCAAAAATAAAAAATAAAAAAAGGAGCAAGGGGGTACAGCTCAGTGGTAAAGTTCTTGCCTAGCATGCATGAGGCCCTAGGCTCAACCCCCAGTACTGTAAAATAAATAAGCAAATTTTAAACAACAGTGTTTAAGTAAACACTATCCTGACCTCTAGCAGTTTAAACTCGTCTAATCTTTTTCTGAACTTTCCAACCATGTCTTGACTAGTGCTCTACCTACAGTAAGAGATCAACAGTGAAGATGACATTAAGCATGTAAGAGTGTAACCTGTTAGATGACTCCGTACTAAATACCCCTACAATCAGCTTATTTTCTTCCTCTTCACTTCAGACTGTGTATATGTACCTCAGGCTTCTTGCTTTTTTAATTACCTACAGTATCAAAGGCAAAGGGCCATTCTCTCAAAGGCATACTCTTTTCATCACTCATATCTTTTCCCTGATCAGGGCCTTAATCAGGACACTTTGGCTTTTTGTTTTCCCTGCCTACCACAATGTCTTTATTATTCTGCCACAATAAAATGACTTGTTTTTATATTATTATATTATAATATATTATTATAATTTCTACATGTTTCTACATATTTCTATAATTTATACAATAAATTTA
This sequence comes from Pedetes capensis, assembly GCA_007922755.1. Lineage (NCBI taxonomy): Eukaryota > Metazoa > Chordata > Mammalia > Rodentia > Pedetidae > Pedetes > Pedetes capensis. Next base: position 1,942 of record VMDO01015886.1, read on the forward strand.
TAATATATAATATTATATATAATATAATAATATAATATAATATATAATAATATATAATATATAATATAATATTATATATTATAATATATTAATATATATTATAATATATTATATTATATATTATAATATAATATATTAATATATATTATAATATATTATATTATATATTATAATATAATATATTAATATATATTATAATATATTATATTATATTAACTGAAACTTACATTTTATTTCATGTACCCAGCATTTGAGAAATGTAGTTTGGGTGCTCAAAAGTTGAGCACACAGCATGAACATTACTACTATGCACAGAATCTAGATAGTCTGACTTAGAATGAGCCAAAATTTAAGCAACTATATCTTTTCTGTATTTGTTGTTATCGTTGTTAGGTGCTGTTGAGTCAGTATCCGACTCAGGGAACACTATTGTCAGTGCTTCTCTGCCATTCATAGAGTTTTCAATGGCAGACTGATTTTGGGGAGTGGATTGCCAGGTCCGTCTCCCAAGCCTACAGCACCTGATGTTCCCAGGTGGTCTCCTATCCAACTACTAACCAGGCCTAACCCTGCTTAGCTTCCGGGATCTGACGGGATCGGAAGCCATAGTGCTTTGGCTGCAGGCTTTCTGTAGTTAGCTGTTAAACAACTAAAGAGAATGAAGAAGCACTACAAGTGGTTTGTTTTGTTTTTGCTTTTGAGATAGGGTCTTAAAATACAGCCCGGGCTGGCTCTGAATTCACAATCCTCCTGCCTCAGCCTCCTGAGTGCTGGGATTACTGGAGTGTGCCCTGACAGCTAACTCACTACAGGTCCTAAGGATATGAACTACTCTACTTCAAGTAGTCTATTTTTAAAAATATTTTTAAAATACAGGTGAAATTTACATTCTATTCCAGAATACTGGTCTTATTTTACCTTTAGCTTAAAATTTTATTGAATATCTATAAGCACCAAATACTTGCTGGGCACTCTTACATTTACATAAATTATTATCCCAAAACAATTAGCCATTGAAAACCTTTGAGGGTCACTATGAATCAAGACCTGACTGTGATGACACCTAACAACAAACAAATAAATCAACTCAAAATGCATTAAAGACTCAATATAAGACCCAAAACTTAAAAATTCTTTAAGAAAAGCTCCTTGATCTTAGCAATGATGTTATGGAAATAACACCAAAAGTACAGGCAACAAAAGCAAAAATAAGCAAGTAGACAGTATCAAACTAAATACTTCTGCACAGCAGTCAACAAAATGAAAAGTCAACCTACAGAATAGGAGAAATATCTGAAACCTCCATATTCAACATGGGGCTAATAACCCCTGGGGTTCAATCTTCAATATTACCATCAGAAAAAAACAAACAAGCAAAACAGAACAACACCCTCACACAATTAACAGCAAAAATTTTGAAACACACAAATAGCCCAATTTTAAAAATAGATAAAGGACCTGAATATACATTTTTCCACAGACATTCAGATGGCCAACAAGTATATGAAAAGGTAACTCAGACTACTAATCAGGGAAATGCAAATTAAAGTGATGAGGTATCATCTTGTACCTGCAAGGAAGGCTACTATCAAAAAGTCAAATATCAAGAATGCAGAAAAAAAAGGGTGCTCTCATACACTGTTGCTGAGATTGTTGAGCTGGGACAGCCTGTAGGTTCCTCACAAAATGAAAATTAGGCATTAAGATACACCTGCAATCCCAGCTACTCAGAACACTAAGGCAGAAGGATCACAAGGTTTCTCACAAAACTAAACACAGCCAGGTACCATGGTTATTATTATTGTTATTAGGTGCCACTGAGTCATGGTACACACCTGTAATCCCAGCTACGTAGGACGCTAAGGTAGGAGGATTGCAAGCTCAAGGCTAGAAGCAGCCCACGCAACATAGCATAGATCTTCTCTCAAAAATAAAAATTAAGTGCTTGCTTCGGCAGCACATATACTAAAAAAATAAAAATTAACAAAAAGGGGAGGCTAGGGGTATGGGTCAGTAGTAGAGCACTTGCTTAACATAGTCAAGGCCCTGGGTTCACAACTAGTATTAGGAAAAGGAAAAAAAGAAAAAGAAAAAGAAATTTAGTATCTTGAAGAGACAGCTACACTCTCACATTCACTATAGCACTTATAAAAGCCAAGATATGGAAACAAACTAAGTTTCCACCGACAGATGAATGGATAAAGAAAACATAGTATAAGAGGGTAAGGAGGAAGTTAGTATGAGCAATGAAATGAAATGCACGTATGGAAATGTCATAATGAGACCCATTAAATTGTACATTAAAAATTAGTTTAAAAAGTTTAAGAAAAATAAATATTAAAAAAATGTAGTATGTGTATACACATACAATGTGGCATTAATTCAGCTTTTAAAAAGCAGATCCTGCCATTTGCAACAACATGGACAAATCTGAAGGATATTATGCTAAGTGAAATCAGGCACAGAAAGACAAATACTACATTATCTCACTCAAAGAAAGCAGAACTCAAACAGCAGAATGGTAGTTATGACAGGCTGAGTAGGGAGGAATTGGGAAATTTCAAAAGGTACACATACAAATTTTCAGTTATAAAATGAGTAAGGTCTAGAGATCTAATATAAAGCATAGTAACTACAGTTAGTAGGGCTGTAGTTTAGCTCAGTTGGTAGAGTGCTGCTCTTCACTCTCTGAGGACCTAGGTTCAATTCCCAGCACCACAAAAATGGGAGAAGGACATGGTAATTCACTCCTTGGAACAATTCTGAACCAATCACCCACTGAAAACTCTGTGAGGGTCCCTATGAGTTGGACTCAACAGCACCTAACAACAACAACAACAACAACTATAGTTAGTAATGATATATTGTATACCTGAAATTTGCTGAAAATAGATCTCACCATACACCCCAAAAAGGCAACTATGTGAGGTGATGGGTATATTAATTCATTTGATTTTTGTAACCACTTCATGATGCATATCTATATCAAAATATCATATTGTACACTATAAATATATACAGTCTGTCAATTATACCTCAATAAAACTGGGGAGATAAAATACCCCATTGACCAAATAATAAGACTCTTGCCCAAGGTCACGGCGCCAATGAACCAGGCCTAGGATCAAAACTTTGGTGGCCACATTTCATGTCCAGAAAAGCTGCTTCAGCACCATATTTATGTACTTTACACAGTTTATCTCAGGGCAATCCCAATGCATGGACTCTCTATATACATGAGTATACTTTTTTCAAATAATATGTACCTCACCTATAAAAAAATTAGATAATGTTCACCACTTTGTTTAGTTTTTTAAGTGTGGATCTATAATGTATAAAGTGGTATCACAGCCTTTCATAGATTCATTTATAGCAAGTCTGCTAGTGTCTGGTTTTCTTCCAGGAAAATGGTGGTCACTGGCATGGTTAGGACCTAGGTTTTCTGATTCTTTTTTTTTTTTCTCTTTTTTAAACGTACTTGACTATTTAGTGTCCACAAATGTATACACCTGTGAAAGCATCAGCACACTCAAGACAATGAATGTGCCTAAGAACACAAAGTTCCCTGTTACTCTTTATAATACTTACCTTTTGCCTCTCTCTGTCATTTCCTCGTCCATTCTCCAGGCAACCCATTACGTGCTTTCTGTTCCTATTATTCTTTTAATTATTGCTATGGATCTTTTCAAACATACACAGAGGTACAGAAAAAAAATAAATATCCCTCATGTACACATCACCCAGCTTCAATAATTATCAACAATAAGCAAATTCTATTTCACACAGTGCACTCCATTATTTCTTTTTTCTTTGTTAATTAAGTACATTTTTACTAGAATCATAGAGAAAAGTAAATAAGCTATAACCATAGTTCAATGACTTTTCATAAAGTCTACTGACTCAAATAACCAACATCTATCAAGAAACCGAACATTATCAGTAGCACTTGCTCTGCTCAGTTGCTTCTAAAGTCCCTCCCACCTGACTGCTACCCTCAGAGATAACCACCATTCAGACTTCTAAAATCACAGACTACTTTTCCCTTTTAACTTTCTGATATATAAAGTTTAAAACCTATCAAAAGTACACAGATGGTACACTTATTATATTTTCAAATAACTTACTGAAGTGTAATATGCCTATAGGAAAGTACACAAGCCATAAATATAAGGAATTTTCTCAAAGTGAACACACACTGCATAATTAGTGTCCCAAGGAAGACAAAAAATTATGAATGCAGAGACACCTCCATCCCTCTCCATAAGTGATCACTATCCCAACTTCTAACACAATTTTGCCTTAAGAACTTCACATGAATGAAGTCATACAGTGCATATTGTGTGACTAGCTTCTTTTTATTCAGTGTCATGCATTTAAGATTCATCCAAAATGTGGAGCTGGCATGAATACACCATGATTTATATCCAACTGTTGATGGGTAAATCTGGTTGTTCTCAGCTCTTGGTTATTACCACTAATGCTGGTTTAACATTCCTGTACATGTCTTGGTGAAAATACATACACAAACACACAAGGCACATAGTTAAGAGCTTGTTGTTGTTGTTGTCAGGTGCCATTGAGTCGGTGTCCAACTCATAGCAACCCTACATACAACAGGCAACACACTATCGTCAGTGCTTCTCTGCTATTCATAGGGTTTTCAATGGTTGAGTGTTTTTTGGGAGTGGGTTGCGGGGTCCTTCTCCCAAGCCTACAGTATCTGGTGTTCCCAGGCTGTCTCCCATCCAACTACTAAACAGGCCCAACTCTGCTTAGCTTCCAAGATCTGACGGGATCAGATGCCACAGTACTACGGCTGCAGGCATAGTTAGGAGCAGAAATAAGGCATAGTTAGGAGCAGAAATAATAGGGTTTGTGCATGTGCAGTCTTTGTAGACATTTTACCAAAGTGGATGTGCCACTTCACAGACCTGCCAACAGTATGAGAGTTAAAATTGCAAGTACTGTGTATTCCCTGTATTTTCCATTTTAGTCATCTTCAAGTGTGTTTAAGCAGCATTAGATTGCAATTTTAAGTAATCTTCCTGATGGCTGATGAAGCTGAGTACCTTTTCAATATTTCTTTTTGTGTTTGTGTGAAGTGTCTGTTCAAGCATTCTTCCCATTTTTCTATGAGCTTGTCTTTTCCTTAATAGATCTGTAAAAATTCTGTATTTGTCAGGCTTTGTTTTTCACAATCATACCAGTGAACAGTAGAATTAACATTAATATAACCATCATGATTAACACTTTCTATATCCTATTTAAGAAAAGTTTTCCTATCCAAAGTTATGAAACTATTCTCTAATGTTTTCTAACAGTGATTTTATTTTCTCCTCACATTTAGATCTACAATCTATTGGAACTAATTTTTTTGTATATGGTGTAAGGAAGAAGTTAAGATTAATTTTTCCCATAAAACTAGCAATATTTTCATTAAAAAGTCATCCTTTCTCTATCACACAAGTATCACCTTCACTCTAAATCCAGTGAACATGTATGTGTAGATCCATTTCTAGACCAAGTGATCCTCATTTCTCCCTGTGCCAATAAGGCACTTTCTAAAATGATTACAGCTTTATATACTAATATCTAGAACTATAAACCTATCAGCTTCTCTTCAAGGCTCTCCATTTTTCTTGGGTCCTTGATTTTCCCTATAAATTTTAATTAAAATCAGCTTCCAAGTTCTGCCTCCTATCCTTCTTTCTGTCTGTCTGCCTCTCTCTCTCTCTCTCTCTCTCTCTCTCTCTCTAACACACCCACAGACACACCCCCCCACACACATATTGGTGAAATTTTTTTTTGAAACAGGGTCTCACTGTTTAACCCAGGCTGGCCATTTTTTACTTTGTATTCTGAGACAGAGTCTCACTAAGTTACTCAGGCTGCCTATGGCCTCAAATTTGCTATCCTCCTGCCTCTGCCTCTCAAGTTGCTGGGATTAAAGGCGTGTGCCCCCATGCCCAGCACTCTGATTTCCTTATCCTTAACGTACCTCTGATAAAGGCACAGTAAGAGATTCATAATGACTAATAATGAAGTAGAATAATTATAATAATATTTTGTAGTCAAAGTTATGTGAATGTGGTCTCTAACGCTTAAAAATATCTTATTATACTTACAGCTTTTTACTTAAATGAAATACTTTATGGCTTCTCCTTGGCATATCCAAATTGTTAGCAGTACTACTCATGTGCTTTGGGGCCATTTGTTGCTCTTGTTAGGCGTCCTCGAGTTGAGTCAGACTCACAATAACCCTATGTACAATGGAACACTGCCTGGACACTGAGCCATGTCTGCCACTACTGTCAGTGTTTCTCTGCTATTCATAGGGTTTTTAATGGTTGTTTTTGATGGTTGATTGTTTTGGGAGTGGGCTGTCAAGTCCTTCTCCCAAGACTACAGCACCTCGTATTTCCAGGGGGTCTCCCATCCAAGTACTAACCAGGCCCAACACTGCTTAGCTTCCGAGATCTGATGGAGATCAGCCACAGGGTGGTAAAAGTGAAATAAGGGTCACAAGCATGGTGGACACAAGCACTGTGATACCGGGACACATGGTCTGCTAATACATGATCTGCTAACAGAGACAGCTACTGAGTGACTAAAGGGTGAGTATCGTCATCACTTGGTGTCGTCGAGTTGTGTCGGACTCACAGCAACACTCATAGGGTTTTCAATGGCTGGTTGTTTCAGGATTTCTTCAGGATTGGACTGCCATATCATTCTTCCATTTCTGCGGGGCTGGGGGTGGAATCCAGGTTCTCAGAACGTGGGGAGCAGCACTCTACTAACTGAGCTAAACCTAGCCCCTACTCCAGCCTGGGGGGCTTATTTTCCAGCACTATATTTGACAGTGCTTCTCTGCTATTCACAGGGTTTTCAATGGCTAACTTGTTTCAGGAGTGGGCTGCCAGGTCCTTCTCCCTAGTCTGTTGTAGTCTGGAAACTCACCTGAAACCTGTCCACCATGGGAGGCCCTGCTGGTATCAGAGATGCCAGTGGTATTGCTCCTCTCCACCATATGACATACTGACAATAATAAAATGGACTTAATCTTCTAGATGACTTCCTCTTTCCCCCTCAAATAAAAAGAAATCTTTAAAACATACGGTAGAACCCAGGCACAGTGGCACATACCTATAATCCCAGCACTCAAGAGTCTGAGGCAGAATTGCAAACTTGAGGCTAGTCTGTACTACATAGTGAAACAGCTTTTTTAAAAAGTTAAGATAAAACTATAGACATAGATACATGATTTCTTTGGTGTCTTTACTGAGGTATTTTGTGTATATAATGTCAAGGAGTGTGTACATGTAAGAGGCTTTTTTTAAGTTTTATGTGTAACTGAATCTGTTAGTATGAATTATTAACAGTTTTTCAGAGAAGAGAGAGGAAAAGAAAAAGAAATGGAAAAAGAAAAGTAAAGAAAGAAAAGAAAAAGGAAAAGAAAAAAGAAATCTGGTTTCTGAATGGTTTGTCAGAACAAAGAATGTCAGCCATAGCCATGTGTACTTCCTGCTTCATCTTCCTTGGCAAGTTCTGCCCATGCTAGTACTGTCTGGCTTTAGCATTCACAATGCCAAGGGATCGTGGTGCAGAAAACATTCTCAGTAGCAAATGGTATTCAGCTCCTTCACCCTCACAAATAAGAGTTAAAGTTTAATTAGATCTGTAACATTTTCTTTCAGTAAGACTTCTTTATTATCACTGATAAATCATAAATCAGAGTTTGAAAAACAGAGGAAAACTAATTTTTATCAATAATCAGACCAAACTGAAGGAAATACAAACTGCAGAGCTAAGTTAGTCAAAGATGCATCAATAGTCCCTCCAATCCCACTCTACTAGCCCAACTGGTTAAAAAAAAATAATAATTCAACTATCCAGCCATTTAACATGGCTGAGAATAAGTGTCATAAGCCAAGAGCAGACAAGGGTCAGCATCTGCCTGCCAGAGTGAGGAATACTGACCTAGGAGACAGATTCTCCAGTGTCTTATCATACTTACATAGAGAAGTATACTTAACAAAGAACTAAAGGCTTAAAAAAATAATTTTAGGGGAAAAGAAACCTAGTAAGTAGGAATAATTCTGAATTATTTGGCTTATTTTAAAAATCCCTTTTATTTGGAGGACAGAAGAATCACTTATATAAACTTCCCCATAAAGAGAAATGGTTTCAGAACACTTTTTACTAAATGAAATAAAAGATAAATTACAAAAACTGTCACAACTGTAATTCACTTAAACAGAATATCAGAATAGGTATTCTATAGCTTAATATTCAGAGAAATTTAGAAAAATAAAGTAAAATGTAAAGTTATACTGAGTTTTTTTTTTTACTCCTCAACCCCTCCCACTCTCCATCACCATTCCACTGGCATTTTCTTAGAGCAAAATTGTCATAAGGGTAAGAAAAAAGAGCATAACTGCATCTTACATATTTTGGCCACATTGTCAGGAGGGACCAATCCCTGGGAAGGACATCATGTTTGGGAGAGTGGCAGGACAACGAAAAACAGGAAAACCCTCAACCAGATGGATTGACACAGTGTGTTCAACAATGCGTTTAAACATAAAAAAGATGGTGTGCCTGGCGCAGAATCAGGGCGTGTTTTGTCCTGCTGTACCTAGGGTCGCTGAGTCGGACCTAAGTCAATGGCATCTAACAACAACATCTTACTCTATATATGCATTCTAAAAATGCAAAGGAAAAAGCACCTTCATAAAAGCAATCTACCATTGATAATGAAGTTTTCACCTTAGTATGTATCTGAGCAGTGATTGTGGCCCTAAACAAAATGATCAGTTGGAATTATTGTCTTTAATATTAATCTCAAGTCTTTACCTTCTCTCTTATATCTAGGAACATACCCTAAGTAAAGGATCTGTAATAGTCACAAAGAAATATACATCTCATTTAACTGCCAAAATTATCTGGCCTGAGAATTATTTGCATTGTGACAGCTTTCAGAGCCATAGTCTAAAGGACCAGAATTTCAGATATCAGCATGTAGACCAGAAAGCACTTTCCCCTAAAATAGCATTTAATAGATAAGCCCAAATTTAGGAAAAGAGTTAAGTGATAGCCTGTCCGGGGAAAGTTTAAAAAGTTTCTATTTAAAAACTAAATGAAGGTATGTTCTTGAGTTTTAAAAGCCACAGAAGCTTTCTTTATTGTTGGTCAGATCAGCCAAGAAGAAAATGATTGGTTTGGGGGTAAGGGACTAGGAGAAGATGGTGTAATGAGACCCAATGGGATGCAGAAGGCTTTTAAGATGGTTCTTTTCACTACAAAATCATTGAGGGTCAATTGATGGGTAACCTGTTACCTGACTACTTAAAAATGGATAGCAATCACAGAACTCTCCCCCTTTTTAAACTGTAATAACTATTTAAATGCATTCTTCTAAACTAAGGTCCTACAGAGAAAGAAAGCCTTGATGTGGATAAACATGGATATGAAGGGGCATAATTTAGTCTGTTTTTAAAAGAAACTTTTCTTTGCTAAAGAATCCTAGTGACTGCTTTGCCATGATTCCTCTGAAGTCCTTATCTTCTAACCCATGCTCTATAACTTGAGAACTGTGTCCCTCACTTCTACCTCTTTTAAATGTTAATAAACACACAGGAAATCTAAGACATATTGGTTTGGTGGCAGAGCAAGAAAAACCCAAAAAGGTCAGAAACTACATTTTTCCTTGTAGTACCATTTTGTACAGTGATTGTATCCTGTACTCTAGAATCACAGTGCTGTGAGCTGGAATCTGGGCTCAACATCTGTTAAATTACATAAATTTAGGAAATGTTTTCTACTTCTGTGTGCTTCTCACTTCTTCCTTATTTATAAAATAGGGACAGCAATAGTTCACGCCTTTTAAGACTAGTATCAGGACTAAATGAGATATTTAATGCTCAGCACCTGGGACTCAATAATTTCTCAATAAACTCTAACTACCCATTATATCCTTCCAGCTTTAATTCCAAGTTTCCCCCATGGCCTAAGACAGTTGGTTTTGCAGACAGTGGGATTATAGGATTGTGACCAGCAGGGGTGAGGAGGAGGATGAGGAGGAAATGGTAGAAGAATAAGAAAAAGAGGGAAAAAAAGAGAGGAAGTCACAATAAAAGCAGAATATAGTTAAGTACTGTTTCAAAAATCTTTTTTTCACATACACACCCACTTACTCATCTACTCACAAACATGTACTGTATTTTTAACTTAACCTCATGCTGCTTTTCTGTGATGCCTAAGTGACTTTCAAGAGATAGCATATTTTGAGCATTTGTGTAAAACCAGCAACATTTAATTATTCTATGCTTGTTTATGTATCTATTTCCAAAGAAACTGCCCTATGGAAGATCAATAAATTTCTGTTGAACCTAATAGGTATAAACACATAAAATATTTAACCACATTTCTATCTGATCAGGATTTATTATTGCATAGAAACTTAAATTTAGTTATAAGTCAGATAACATCATAAAGTTATTCTTTCTTCCACAGTGCCTAGTATATTTTCTTTCATCCACAAATGAATGTCTACTTAATAAACTGAAATGAGGGATGTGTAAAATGATCTTTAAAAAGTATAATATCTGGGGAGAGGAGTCAATGCAGAAGGATAAAGGGGGATGGATAATCTAAATGTAAACAAAGCAACTTCATGAGTACATTGGAAAAGTAGGGGAACATAACCCAAATATGCATTTGAGTTTTACTACGTATTAGCCATAAGGCTCCATAAACCTTGTGGGTTGATGAAACTGTTGCTAGAAGTGATGTAAAGGATGCGTAATGGAAAAAGACAGTGCTGTATTACTCTGCACCCCATCATTATTTACTAATAAAGCAGATTTTTTAAAAAGTAAAATATCAAAGCATACAGATGCACTGACTGGTTGAAGCTTTGTTTAAGCAGACCAGCCACATTCATGCTTCTTTTTAGGGGCAAAGAAAGCGGAAAGTTATTTCTATGACAAACAGTCCAAGGATCCCCTCTTGTGGGTTCTGCATTACTATGAGAACACATCTAAATAACTGGGCAGGCACTTGATTGAGTACTTAATATAGAGAAATCTGAAGAATTTTAATATTGTCAATATTCATATTATCACCATCATTCTCAATTCTATTTAAATGCAAAAATCAAAATTCTACAAATTCACCAACTCTGCTTTTAGTCCATCATAAAAAAGCAAAACACTGAAAATCAATACTAAATAAACACTTTTCACAATCCTTAGAGTCATCAAAGGTCAAAAGTGGACAGTCTACTAAAGCAAAATAACTTATAAAACTTAGTTTTACATTTCTCAAAAAAATTGCAAATATATACTTGCTCTAAAATGAGACTTAAATCTTTAAGGAATGGATTCCTTTAAAGTGATCTTCTAAAATGTTTGTTTCTAAATCATTAACAAATTGACTGAGAAACTGGTGGTTCCCAACTTTTTCTCTCTTAATAAGGTGGTGGTGGTAGTTGTTAGGTACCATTGAGTCGGTGTCTGACTCATAAGTGACCCTACATACAACAAGGGAAACACTATTGTTAGTGCTTCTCTGCTTTTCATAGGGTTTTCAATGGCGGATTGATTTTTGGGAGTGAGTTGCCAGGTCCTTCTCCCAAGCCTATAGCACCTGCTGTTCCCAGGTGGTCTCCCATCCAGGAACTAACCAGGCCCAACCCCGACTCAGTTTCTGAGATCTGACACCACAGTACTATGGCTGCAGATGTCATAGTAAGGTACACTGTATAAATTTAAACAGAAATGAAGGGTGGAGGGATGGTACCACCACCCTAGGGCTCGGGCCAATTAATTAGTCCACAGTTAATGTGAATGATCATTTTATATACTCCAAACTTGTTAAACAGCTAAACAAATAGCTATTGCAGAAAAGCGTCCTCCTCTTGTCACTTAAAACAAGTATTTTAGGTTATTATGAAACTATTTTGAAGTAATCGGTTGGGCTTGGACATTAAAGCCAAGACTTAACAGTTAATAATGATTTATTGAAGGAACAGAAAAAAGAAGCCGTGATGCATGATCTTAAGGAACAAAACCAATGCAAGTGGCAAGAAGTTGTTGCTATTTATTTAAAAATCTTTCCTACATTTGAAAGAGCAATTTTAATAACCTTAGTAAGAGTGGCAACACTCACCAGTATGAATCTTCTCATGTCTCTGTAGCAGGTACTTCTGTATGAAACGCATGTCACATTGACTACATTGAAATGGTTTTTCGCCTTAAAATAATTTCACATCCATAAATTAGTTAATGGATAAAACAACAATTTTAATTTAATATTTTTTGAGGAAATACAGAGGTTAGAAGCTCAAATTTTGGAAAATTCCAAAACATCCATAAAAACCTCTTTTATATTTTTCATTAACATTTAAATTTTATTTCTCCTCAAATTTTCCCCTAAGATTTAAAAATCTATATTTTCATAATCACACAAATGAGGTTAAATTTGATCTAAATCTATCAAGAAAAAAAGAGCAAACAATTCAAAATAGAATTTAAAACCTTATATACCTCTTTCGTTCTTTGTAGCTAACCATCTCCTTTTGCCCTTTCACTTATTTTCTTTAGAACCTTCAGAACTGTCTAAACATCCCTTAACAAGCAAACAAAGAAAAGAAAAACTCTTGTCCTTTCAAGTTTTCCCTCTCTGCTAGAGCCCTTCCTTTTAAGAGTACTGTTTGGTCGGCTTTGTCTTCTCCATGCTAAGAAGCCATGCTTTACTCCAGAAACACTCCTACCTTGGCACTTTCTCTTTTTCTCTTCCAGTACAACACCCAAGTCTTAAATTCATCACCACCCATTTGTGGCTTGACCCTTATACTCTGCTTTCTGAAAAGCTACTTGTGATCTCCTTGCTATTTATCCCAAACATTTTTTTTCTCAGCTCTCTCTCTTGATCTCTGAGGATGTAATGTTGTTGGTCATGGTCTCCTTGGGATTCTCTAACTCATTGGCTTCTGGGACATCATTGTACTTTCCTAGTTCACCAAACCTCCCTTATTACTCATCTAACATGTCTAGCTTGCTTCTCCCAAAGGTCTATGACTAGTCTGTGGTTCTGTTCTCAACAACTTCATTAACCTACTGATTTTTTATATTTGACTTCAAACTCTTCCAGAATATCTCTTTAACCATTTCTCTAGCTAAAAGGAGCACTCTAAGCCAAATAAGTATCCAGTTTACACTAACTAGTTTCGCATATCTGTCCTAACTGCTTTCTCATCTAAAGTATTTCCTGGTTTGCTTACAAGTACAAAATCTGACTGGCAATGCCAGGTTAGCTATGGTCTTAAGAATGGATGACATTTATACGAAGATGAAAATAACAAAAGATAATAATTTTAATGGCCAGAAGCCCATTTTGATTCAATACCTGTATGAATGAAGACATGTCTCTGTAAGTGATAGTTCGTTCTAAAGGCAGCATTGCAGTGCTCACAAACGTGAGATTTAGGGGTTTTCAAACCAAGTGATCCATCCTCATTTATTGTAAGGATCTAGTTTAAAAAAAAAGGCAAAAACAAAAGAAAGAAGTTTTTAAACTGTAATTCAATACTAATTTTTAAAAAATGATAATATAAACAATGGTCACCAGAGGTTATATTTTTCATAAATAATCTTGAAAAGACTATTAGGATAATGTCTTCTTTAATTATAGGAAAGTACAATTTGACTCAGAATGGGTTTTTACCATTCATCATTAAGAGAACACTGGAAACTGAGTAAGATCTCAACATTCTAGCCCCTCCTGTGTAATGCTGATGGTTAAGAGTCCCTAATTGTCCTCTGGTAAGATGAGAGCATCTATATTTTCAATTTCACATATGCAGGGGAAAAGTCTTATGTTTTAGGCATAGTCTAAATATCAATCAGTATGGGACTGGTTAAATAAATCATGGAAAATATATACAACTTAATATTATGTGGTTGTAAAATAAACTAAGAAAACTCTCTATACACTTATATGGAAAGACCATCAAGATTTGTTAAATAAAAAAAGTTAAGTAAAAAAAATATAAAGGTTTAGAATCCAGTGTATATTTTTGGTAATTTTTATATGCAAAATAATACATAAAGGATAATATACTTATTTTATATGCATAAAAACTACTTCCACAGGACATACATAAGATGTATATAACTCTGGTGGTGATGGCTGGGCAACTGGGCAGATAAGAGATAAGGCAAAAGCAAGATTTTACATTGTACACTTAAAACATTTTGAACCTTGAAAGTACTTGCCTATTACATATCTTTACTTTTTAAAAGAGAAAAATAAAAAAATTAAGTTTTCTAGTCATCCTGGAGTCTGCTTCAACCTAGGATATCTGAAGTTATTCTAGAACTACTATGGTTAAAAATATTCCTGAAAAAATATTTGTTAGGTAAATAAATTAGAAGTTGTAATGGAAAAGGGAGATAGGAGACAAAGTAATCAACCTTATCTTTCTGAGCTTCTTGTGACTGAGAATATTGTGAGCCTAGTCTGGACAGTTACCAGAGAAATGCAGCTTCAGCCTTATGTATTCTAATTTATCAACAACTTGTTCAACATGCAACATTAAACTGCCTCTCAGTAGACATGCAACAGAGTGAAAATAATAAATGATCCCTTTTATCACTACTGAGGAAAGAAAAAAGATGGCAGAATACGATGTGAAGAAGCAAAGAAACCTAGAAGATAAGATCATGAGGAGCAAGGCCAGTAAGAGGAAAACTATGTTGGAAGTCGAAGTATACAGAATGCAAGCTAAGAAACTGTTCAACACAGGGAAGAAACATTTGGGAAACAGCTTAAGAAATATAACGGATTGTGAAAACTGATTAGGGCCACACAGCTATGACCCCTGACAAAGAAAAGGCGAGTATGTAAGGAAAAGATGGTTTTAAATCTTTAAAAATATTTTTTACTTTAACTTCAGGAAAACAGTTCTGCCTATACCATATGCAAATCAATTGTAATTATTATGCAAATTATACAGGGCACTTGAGTTCTGGGCAAACTGTCAATGTGGTCAACAATGCTTCAGAGTCTATGCACCAAGTCACAGAAGGGAAACATTTGGCAGGAGAATGGAAGTGAGTGTCACAGTTTCCTGAACAGTCTCAGTCAGTGAGAATGCAGTTTCATCTCTGGCCAGTCAGTTTAATATTTTTTTCACCTCCTCTAAGTCACTTAATAATATGCAAGTTAATACTGTGCAAAAGGAACACAAAACCTTTAAAAATATGATTCAAAATACTAACATAAAACAAATAACAAAAAGATATTAAGCATATTATATAAAAACAGAACTAAAAACATTGCCCACTTTTTTTTCTTTCACATATTGGTAACAAATAAGATCTAAGTGCCAAAAAAAATGGCAGTTCAATCACTTTCTGTGGCATAGCAACTGTAAAGAAAGATTTAGTAAGGCACAACTCTAGCCCATGCTGCTTACTGTGAAGAGGATGTAATCCTTGACTGAACAAAGGCCTTTTATGGACAGTTAAAGAGTTCGAGGTCATTGTTTTCCGGCACTGGAGGTCATGCTGCCTTCACTGTGGATTCAGATCTTAATTCAAGGTAGAATTTTATGAATGGAACAACTATCACTGCCTTGTGAATAAACACACTGAAAAAAATCTAGCATACTTAAAAGTTCAAAGGCAAAAAAATCAAATTCTTAGACCTCTTACATTTAATTTTCTTTTCTTTTCCTTTTGGTAAGGCAGAATAACAAGTTTCTTTGTATGAAAGACACTGAGTAAAACCCATCTTGCCTCAAATGGACGACAGTGGTTCTTCCAACCTATAATCTGTTTTAAATGTATCCATGATTTTGTCTGTTCTATTCACTCCTATATGGGCTGGGATTTAGCTCAGTTGGTAGAGCGCTGCGCTGCAGTCTCTGAGGTCCCAAGTTCAATTCCCAGCACTACAAAAATGGGAGAAGGACCTGGCAATCCATTCCCAAGGCAATCCCGAAACAGCCATTGAAAACCTTATGAGGGTTGCTATGAGTCAGACACCGACTTGACGGGACCTAACAACAACAACATTCACTCCTATAACCCCGGTGTCCAAAATGGAGTCTGAAGAACAGTGGAGACTACCTATTGGTATGGTTCCCTGATACCCATATCAAACATCTCTCAAAGCTTACATCTTCATTCTTTTCTAAAAATCTTTGTTAAAAGCGATACTTTTCAATTTTTCATTATTCTAATCACTGAGTAGGTGTCAGAGAGGTGGGCATGCAAAGAGCAAAGCCCCTTAGTGGAATAAAAATAGCAAATTAATGCAAGCAAAATTTTCTACTCAGTATAGACTTGGCTTCTTTTCTTACTCACATCTTTTCAAGGTCTTTTAGTAGACTGTAATCTACCAATTAAGTGTTTGCCCTAGAATTATCAATCTTACCTGCTACTAGTATTATGAAATATCTTCACTTTTCTCCCCCACCCAACAAACACTGTTACAATAGAACAATCAGAAGTTCCATATTTAAAATCCTAAGATGCCTGCTGTAGCATCTTTAGATGCTTTATTTTGACCTCATGTCACTGCTGCTTCATCAGAAATACAGTACCTTATAAAGACTAAGTGACTGGGCTCTCCTCTTACCAAGAGGAAATATTAGTAGCAATTTAAACAATATTCAACACATGGTATTTTTCTTATCTGTTTAATAAAATTAAAACAGGAACCAGAATTAAAATAAGTAGTTGAGCATGGTGGCACATACCCATAATCCTAGCACTAGGGAGACCAAGGCCGGAAGATCATGAGTTTGAAACCAGCCTGGGCTATATAGGGAGACCCTGTCTCAAAAAGCCAAAAACCAAACCAAACCAAACCAAACAGGATTTTACAGAAAGTAACTTCCAGTATCAAATGGACCTCCTCGGTTAATCGGCTTTCTTAATCTCATGGTCCTCTATGGATATATATTTTTTGCATTGAGACAAATGTGTGTCCAGCTAGCTGTCCATACCCAATACACAACTCTCTCTCCCTCTCTCTCTCCACACACGGTGGTGGTTATCTAAAACAATACCTCCATTTTCACCAGGCAAAGCCCTAATTCAACTGAGCCCTATTTCACTGAGAGATTTCACCCAAGGATCCACCAAATAACTGAAACCTGAAACCCCTCAATGAGAAAAAACGCTGTTCTCTTAAAAGCAAACATGATTTTTCACATTCTATCTATATACTAAAATTATTAAAGTATATTTTAAACTAATGACTATAGGACCTATCATAGGTTTCTGTATCAATTGAAATCAACTTCTACGCCACCAAAACCCAAAAGATGAATACGAAGAGAGAGTATGAGAGGTTTTACAATAAGTAAAGGTGGGGAGAACCAGTTGTTAAAATTCTCTTTACTCTCCAAATCCAATTAGAAATGCAATAGTACAACCACCAAAGATATGCCAACTCCAAAGCCATATAATAAAGTCATCTAGAACAATAACCGTCACTTCTTGACTATCCTAGTTACAGCTAATATCCCATCCTCACAATGTCTCTTTCCTTCCTTCCCATCTCCCTCTAGGGCTTTTAGTAGTTTCTCTATGCTAGATTTTGCTCATTACTAAATTTATTTTTAAATACTAATATATTATACTAATATATTATTTTGTCAGTTTTCTTCCTTAAAAAGAAAAAAAAAAGTACTAGGCGTTTGAACCCAGGGTGCTCCACCACTGAACTGCACCCTAATCCCTGATTTTTTATTTTCAGACAGGATCTCACCAAAGTGCACAGCTTGCCTCTGGCCATGAACTCATGATCCTCCTGACTCAGCTTCCTGAGTTGCTTGGAGTATAGGTATGTGACATGGCACCTAGATTCTTCCTTCATTTTCTTGTAAGGGGTAATTCATATTTCTTGTTTTCATCCCTATTCTTACAATTGGTTTACCTTCAAAGCCACATCTTCCTAAACCAAGGTAATATTCACAAGAAAGTATGACAAGCTGGGTGTGGTGATGGATGCTTATAATCTCAGCAATTGAGAGGGTGGGGGCAGGAAGGTGGAAAGTTTGAGGCCAGAGGCAGCCTGCGTAACTTTGCAAGACCCTGTCTCAAGATAAAAAAAAAATGTCTGTCAGCTTGGCATGCTGTGGGGGCTTGCATGTTGCTATGATGCTGAAAACTATACCACTGGTATCTTAGATACCAGCAGGGCCATCCATAGTAGACAGGTTTCAGATGAGCTTCCAGAGTAGGACAGACTAGGGAGAATGACCTGGCAGCCCACTCCCGAAACAAGTTAGTCATTGAAAACCCTATGAATAGCAGAGAAGCACTGTCAAAAATAGTGCTGGAAAATGAGTTCCCCAGGTTGGAAGGCATTCAAGAAACAACTGGTGAAGAGTTGCCTCTAGTACAACAGAATGAAATATTACCCAATGTTGGGCCATTCCTATCACTACTGTCAGTGCTTCTCTGCTATTCATAGGGTTTTCAATGGCTGATTGTTTCAGGAGTGGGCTGTTAAGTCCTTCTCCCAAGCCTACAATACCTGGTATTCCCAAGTAGTCTTCCATCCAAGGACTAGCCAGACATATTCCTATTTAGCTTCTGAGATCACATGAAATCAGACACCGGCATGGTATGACTCTAGACAGAAAATGCCCTACAGATGACTAATTCACAGCAAGGAGGGAGAACCACAGGTATAAATGTACTGAGACTGAATTAAGTCCACACACTTCTAATAACTTTAGTTATCTGAGGTCCTAAAACAAAATAAAACAAAAACAGATTCAAAGGGGCAAGGGAAAGTGGCATTGAACACAGATAAAGCAATGTAAAGACTTCACAGTGAGGGGGCACAAAGCTCTAAAATCTCAGGCCTCTATTACAATATATGTATGGGGAAGCAGTACTGGAGGACTGAGCCCAGGGCCTCACACATGCTAGGCAATTACTCTACCACTGAGCTAAGTCCCCAGTCTCTTTTAAATTCCTTTTTTATTCTGAGATAGGATCTCACTAAATTGTGCAGGCTCCCTCTGGTCTCAAACTCACAATCCTCCTGAACAGCCCACTCCTGAAACAGCCTCCCTAGTTGCTAAGATTACAAGCACGCACCATGACATTTAGCAATATATATGCTTTTTTGTTTTAAATGTTCACAACATCAGCACAAAGACATTAAAAGCTGATTATGCTCTAATGTATTAATGCTTAAAAAGAAAACACCACAATACAAATTTTCAAAAGAGCTGTCAAAATAAAATGAAATTGGGGGAGAGGGTTCAGTGATAGACTGCTTGTCTAGCATGCATGTGGCCCTGGGTTCAATACCCAGCAGCACCTGCAATACCTGAAAAAGAAACTTGATGTTTAAAGGAGGCAAACTTCTATTATGCAGACAATTTCCTTATTTTCATAAAAGAGCTTACCCACAATGTAGCAATACCTTCACCTAGATATTATTCCCTAACTCAATTACCCTCATCTTCATGAGACAGGTTGTCAAGTGTACTTTGGCAACTTTCAAATATTAAACCTACCTTAGGATAACTAGACTTTCTTAAAATCCGTGGCAGCTAAAGATGGCAAAACAATACAGTATTTCTCGTCACAAAGGTTATCTTGAACAGAGACTCATTTATCTGGATATGTAACAGCTCTGATGTTCTTACTAAAACCTTCTTACATTGCTTTAATTTCCTGTACAGTCCCCCAACTGTACACAATGATGACACATACTTAAAATAATTCATAATGGAAAAAGATTTGTAGGAGTGGAGTCTTTCAAATATAATAAATTCTAATCCTCACACCCTTGTGTGCTATGTATTATTTCTAGTCACTTCACCCTCCTAAGAATTTCCCCAAAGACTGCCCCCTTAAACACTTTTTAAAAAACATATATTACAATTAGAACAATCTGAAGTCTGACTTTTCTTAACACATTCTTGAGAAAATGTAAAATAACTCATGGCTTATACCCCGAAGTTCTGAGACACCATACACACACACACACGCACGCACGCACGCACGCACGCACACGCGCGCGCTATTAATCTGGAGACTACAGATCAATGTTAAAATAGCCACACCTAGCTGGTGTGATCCTAAACTGATGTGGCTGTGATCTCAGCATTCCCAGCACTGGGGAAGCTGAGGCAGAGAACCACGAGTTCAAATGGAAAGGAGGAGAGACAGGAAGGGGAAATGAGGAAGAGAGAAGAAAGGAGAAGAGCAGAAAGGAGAGCAGGAAGGGGAGGGGAGGGGAAGAGGAGGAGGAGGGGAGAAAGGAGAAAAGGAAAAAACAGCCACACCTATTCCCTGTCCTATTACATGTATCATGTAAAGAAAAGAATTATTTCTGTTAATCTGAATTGGACAAGCAAAGCAGCTTAAACTAAACATCTGATCTATATTAGAAACATCTAGAACATGGCATCAAATAAAGATTCCAAATAACACCTACTAGAAGATAATAAGCTGGGTTTCAGTCAGAATTTCAGAAAGACATTACACTCTAGAAAAGCACGGAAAAACATGGTAATAAAATATACAGGAAAATGTAGAACTTACATATACTATGTTGAATTAAAATCTTAAAACATTAAGACACCAAAGTGGGGGGGGGGGAAATGAAAGAAAGGCAGGAGGGGTGGGAATGAGGATTTCATAGAACATGAAGTATAAAACGCCAATACAAATGAGAAAACAAATTTAATATGGCCAGAAATTAAAGAAATTATAATGTAACCTAATGAGACTCTCATGGTAAGCTACAAAAAGCAAAGTCTGATACTCAAGGCTGGTGAGACAGCATACCTAAGGTCCAGTATAGTAGGAATATAATTGGTACAATGCTTCTGGAAGGAGTAACACTGTCAAGAAATGTTTCCCTAAATTCATGCCCTTTGATTCAACGGCACACAATGATAAAAAACAAATATTTTATTTAAGTGCTACAAGATTTAACATGGAGACAAAAAATACAACTTTCCAACAATACAGTAGTGGCCAACATAGCGATCATTAAACATAACATGAGATAGCAAAAATATGCAGCTCATCAAAATGTTAACAAAAACTATCACTGGGTTGAGGATGTAGCTCAATGTCAGAGTACTTGCCTAGATTAAGCAAGGCCCTGGGTTCAATCTCCAGCACCATTACACACACACACCCCCAAAACTTACTAACTTTAAGCGTAAAAACACCTTACACGTGCTTTAAAGGTTAAAATTAAATCTGTATCTACATATTTCTTCAAAAACTTGAAAAAAAGGAAACATGGCAGAAAATCAAAGTAGTTATCTCTAAGAAATGAAAATATGGATTATTTTAATCTTAATATTTTTCAAATTTTGCTACATAATAGGCATACTTTTATATCCTTCCTATACCAGTAAATGTTTAACAACCAGTTAGGAAAGCAGAGGGTCAGGAAGCTTTTGCTGATTTCTAAGGTATAAATATTCCCACCAAAGCTAATTACAAGCTATCAACAGTTTTTGCAATAGGTTCACAAAATTCCTAAAATTTTAGTAATCAGCTCTGACAAGTCAGTATGAGCTCTTCCAGCACATCAGTCTAACAATATACAAGAAAAATATCATGATGATGGTTTTGAATCATAAATACAAAAACCATCCAAAAAAATCATATTATGACCTTCGAAAAAGAAAAAAGCCTTCTTCACTAGATGAGGGAAGAAAAAAAAAAAAAGAACAGGAGGTCACTATAATGATGCAAACACACTGGACTGAGTTCAGAGAATTACCAGGAATACCAATTGTGGTACATACAGTCAACTACCATTGTACTAAAGAGAAGAAATCCAAAAAGCAGGTAACTCCTAACAGTATTTACTGGGTCATTTGTTTACTTACTAATAATACATTCAGCCATAAAATATTAATAGCTCATTATACTTCCTACTCTAGGCTCTTTAGATACAGTTGTGAATAAAATGAAGTCCCTGCTCCCGTGGAGCTTACATTCTGTTAGAGATATCCCACAACCTTTTCCTGATGGAACTAGTACTGAATTTTCATGAAATCTTAATATTAAAATAAATACAACTAATATGAATGAGGAGGGCTGTGCATCAAGAGAGACATGGGAAAAGTTTATTTTTAGGAAAAACAAGCACATGATGCAAAAGCAGAAAAATTTAAAGCCACAGTTCATCACAGAATAGGCATGTATCCCTCCTCACTGCTCCCTCCTGGTGCAAAACCAACTTTACGAAACCGCATGAAATTTTTACACCTAGCCTATTAACAGTGTCCCATTTAGGACAGGAACTCACTATAAGGAAATGTTCAAGACACGGTAGTTTCTTTAGACTAAACATAAAAGCAAATAATGGGCAGGAGATAAGGTTGATAGAGTATGATAACTTGCACATATGCATGAGTCTTATATAAATTCCAAGAAATACTAATTGGAAATTTGTTGCTGTCCTATGAACAGGACACTGCTTTAAAGGGTTAAGATCTGACCAGGTTCCTGCCCCAAAGATAAACCAATAGTTTGAGGTTAAGTAGTGACCACCACCTTAATATTTTCTCTTACTTTTGCAGGAGAACGTTGTTTCCGCTTCTTCTTTTTCTGTAAGTCTACTGGCTCTCTGATTTGTTTTTTGTCTCTCATCAGCTGCTCAGATACATCAGTAAAAGTAATTTCCTGCTTTACACTTATCTGTTTAAAAACAAAAAAGCTGATTTTAGAAATGCATAAAAGTCCACTGCGACAAGTCATTGTATGTTTAATCCTTTGCTGAACCTGCACGTAGATGCTCCCACAGTGACTATCTTATGTGTGTGTGCCAACTCAATAGTGTGATATTGTTGTTAGATGCCATCAAGTCAGGTCTGACTCATAGCAACCTTGATATAGAATTCATTAATAGGCAGTTGAGAAATACAAATCAAGAGTACATAATCTGAGGGAGAAACTAAGGTTGTGTTTTTTTTTTATTGTTGTTGTTTTAGCTCTACCTGGGGAAAAGATTTAAACTGTTCTGGGCAGGTGGGCACTCAGTGGTGCATATAATCCCAGCAACCCAGGAGGCTGAGGCAGGAAGATTGCAAGCTCAAGGCCAGAGGTAGCCTGTCTCAAAATAAAAAAATAAAAAATAAAAAATAAAAAATAAGCTAGGAGTAGAGCACTTCAAAGTATGTGCAAGGTCCTGGGTTCAACCCTCAAATACTGCCAAATACAGGGGGAAAAAAAGTCCTGGGAAAAGAAGATCAGGAGATCTAGTGGAATACAGTAAAAGTCATGACATTGTAACATCAATTTCACTGCAACATTTAAGGAACTGATAGTAAGGTTAAACACACAGACCAAAAAGGGTTAAGTTCCAAAAATCATCATTTTTCTTGTTGCTTTTTTGAGACAGAGTCTCATTATTTAGCTCAGGCTACCTTGGAATTCATTATACAGCCCAAAATGGCCTCAAACTCACAATCCTCACAGGCGTGCACCGCCATGCCCAGCAAATGAATGCAATACTGAAGGACAAAAGGGGTATTTAGACATCTTGATAGGCACTCTTTTATATCAAGAAAACAATACAAAATTCTAAAAGAAGATCACATCAAAAGAAAAGACAAACTGGAAACATTTTTATGGCCAACATTTTTGACAAAACAGTAGCCAACATCTTCCTAGCCTTTATAACAAACCATTACCAAATATTTGGTTATAAAATTGCATATGGTTTTAAGCTACTACTCTGGAGAAGACATTATGCTTACTATACAACAAATAAATATTTCAAAAGACTTGAAGATTTCAACATTGTTATTCCATATTTAGATCTTAGTTCTCAGAGCTGCTTGTCTTAAACACACCAAGGTCCTAAGGCCACTAATAGTTCAGTCAATCATCAGACTTAATGGTGCTCAGTCATCCCCCTCCTCACTTCTACCTTTACAATTTATCCTTCAAAAACACAACCACTTCAAAGAAATTTTCACAACTCAACAGACTATGAAATATAGCAAAACTCCTTGAGAACCATTTGAGTAAGCACAATGTGGTAATGACCACATTTCTAAAAAAATACAATAAGAAATATGATGCAGATGATTATGAACATCTTATAGATTCATGGTGTAAGCTGAAAGACATAGAGCTATGTAGAAGGGGTTCATGAGTAAAATGCTGAAACATAAGCCAGGGATTTCAGACTGACAAAATAAGGAAGGGGAAGCTTTCATGAATTACTGAAATGTGAGCAATCCAAGAATCACAAATCAAGGAGCTTGGCAAAAAGAAAAACAGGGAAAAAAAAAAAAAGGACAATGTAAATGATTACTTAGCTAATAATTCTGTCAGGTTATAGAACAGAACAGTGACTACTCTTAGGGCTTATTCTGGCATCAATTATTTGGAAGGATAAAATCACCACCACCAAGGTTTTGAAGTACAGACATCTTACCACCTGTGCAATGATGAAAATATACACTGATATATATTAGGCTGTATATTAGATATAGAAAGGTAAGACTTTAAGTAACTATGGAATTGTTCTGTCCTATTTTGTAGGGTCTCCAAAAATAATCCAAACATTTCTGTCTGCTTACAAATTGCAAAGAAAGCAGAAAATGTAACATGCAGCAGTAACAAACTGAGGAACTCTTTTTAGTGTAAGTGTCAAGCACAGTGTAAAACAGATTCATAAATAAGCTTTGCAATTAGCAGCTATTCACAAACAAGAGCCTTTAAGTGCAAACAACAAAAAAAGAATGATACATTACTTCCACATACAGTGAAAATGATTATATTAATACTACCATTTTCAGATATAAGGCATATTTTCAACATTATAAAAGCATAAAGCTAAACCTAAAAGTATCAGTGCAAAGTATTGTGATTCTCAATAGGCACATAGTACGGTATATTTTTAGAATGCTCCAATAGGCTTTTCACTCATAAATGGAATAAAGTAATCTCTCTATTGAATTTCTAACCATACTCTAAAATATATGGTTCCAACCTAAAGTACTTAGAAAAGATGCTCGTAAATCCCAAAATATAAAGAGATGAGTATGATTAAAACAGTTACAAAGAATGAATTGGAAAAAAAAAAAAAGCCTGGAAAACTTAAGTCTTCCTCTGTATGAATAAGACTACAATGTAATCTACTAAAGCAAGAAAACTAAGCATGGCAAAGACATAATGCATTCTCTTTTTTTCTTCAGTATTGAGGGATTGAACCCATGGCCTCATGTATGCTAGGTAAGTGCTCTACCACTGAGACACACTCCCAACCTCCTTTTTTAATTTTTTATTTCAAGACAAAGCCTTACTAAGTTGCCCAGGCCACCTCTAGCCTCAAACCTCCGATCGTCCTGCTTCAGCCTCCCAAGTTGCTGGGATCACAGGTGTGCACCCAGCTTCATCCTCAAATCATCTATCCCTTTCTTGATAATTCTCTTTAAAAGAAAAACATCTACCAGGCATAGTGGCACAGGCCTGTAATCCCAGCACTTGGGAGGCTGGAGCAGGAAAATCAGCAAGGGTTCAAGGCCACTCTGGTCTACATAGTGAGTTCCAGGCCAACCTGGGCTATATAGTAAGACCTCATCTCAAAACCAAAAAAATAAAATGCAAACCATGAAGCCTAACACATTATAGTAGCTTAATAAATAATGGCTATTAACAAGAGAGGCCTACAGTCATACCACGCTGGTGTCCAACCTTGTTAGATCTCGGAAGCTAAGCAGAGTCAGTGCTGGTTAGTACTTGGATAGGAGACCACCTGGGAACACCAGGTGCTATAGGCTTGGGAGATGGACACAGCAGCCCACTCTCAAAACAAATCAGCCATTGAAAACCCTACAAATAACAGAGAAGCACTGACAATGGTGCTGGGTATGGCATAGTGTTTCCTCTGATGTATACAGGGTTGCTCTGAGTCAAACCTGACTCAAAGGCACCTAACAATAACAATATTAACAAGAGAAATAAAGAGATGGAACCAGGAGCCATGATGCATGCCTGTAATCTCAGTGACTTGGGAGGCTGAAGCAGGAGAATCACTAAATTCAAAGCCTGAGGCAGCCTGTGCAACTTAGCAATACTGTCTCAGAAAAAAATTAAAAAGGGGTTGGGGGTATAGTTCAGTGGTAGAACACTTGCCTAGGATACACACATTAGGCCCTGGGTTTAACCCCCAAGTACTCCCTCCTACCCCAAAAAAGCATGCATTAGTAGATGGGTATAGTTTGAAAAGGTTGGTTTGCTGGATTTTTGAAACTCCTTGCAGCATCTAGAGAATAGTCTAGAAAATATGAATTCTAAATTCATTAAAGCATCAAGAAAATCAATAATCTAGAAAATGCCTCCTCCCCCTCTTTTTGAGAGGGTCTCACTATGTAGCCCACACTGGCCTCAAACTCTGGATCATTCTGCCTCAACCTCCTGAGTGCTGGGATTATAGGCATGTACCACCATGCCTGGTTTATATGTCAGATTTTAAAAAACAAAACAAAACTCTGGTTTCCTATCTTTTGAGCTTAACCATTTCACCAAGTACCATTAGCATCCTCATGTCTATTTGAGACTAAATTTCAATGCTGCTCTCTCACTATGCAGAAATACCACCATCATCATGATCACCACTAAATCCATCTTTCTTTCGTTAGATTTAACTAAATTCTAAGACCTCTGCTTATCCCTTGATCCATGTTTCCTCCAATTTAGAAGTAGGTCCTATAGATTGATGCTTCCTCACTCACTTCTGCCAATTTGGATCATTTTCTCCCCTTTGGTACTTGGGGGTAGATCATACTTTTGCAATCACTCTACCACTGAACTGAACCCCTAACCCTCTTTTAATGTTTTTTATCTTGAGACAGGGTCTCACTAAGTTATGAAGGCTGCCTCTGGCTTCAAACTTGCCTCATGATCCTCCTGCCTTTGCCTCATGATCCTCCTGCCTTTGCCTCATGATTCGCTGGGATTACAGGTATACACCACACACCTGGCCAAAAGTTCTAAATTACCAGCCGGAGTGGCAAAAAAAATGTATACACATTTTAAGAGATGTTATCTAGGTATTACTTTTTTGTTTGTTTGTTTTGAGACAGAGTCTCACTGTGTAGCACAGGCTGTGTTGATTCTCCTGCCTCAGCCTCTAGAGTACTGGGATTATAAGCACCATCACGGCCAGCTCTTATTACTTTTTGAAGTTAAATTGAATTATGATGGCAACCACCTGGAGTGCCTCTGATAATTGTAGAAGTCAAACTGACTTGTATTCATCTTTGTTATTAGTATATATTGAGTATTACAATTTTAATACTTGAAGTGTGTATACAATTTTTTGGCACCCTGTGTATATCCCCCTCTTTATTCTCTCAACCTTGAATATACAGGCCTCCCTATATTGAAAATATTCTTCCCTTCATTCTCAAGCCTAAAATTTAACTGAAGCCCAGAGTCCAGAATGACTTTCTTTTCCAAGGCTTGTTTCATTTCTGGCCGCCAAATAAATAAATAGTCTTAATCTTATATTTAAATATTTGAAGTACATGTAAAATTTTCTTTGTTGGAATTTCCTGTAATATCTTCCACTCATTCATCCAATCAGTAGCTATTAAGTGCTATTCTGTGCTGAATTCAGTAAGGTTAAAATAATAAAACATTTACTGAATTCCTACTATGTGCAAAGCGCCATTCTAGATGTAGTGAAGACATTCTAAACACAAGATCTCCTTTTCCGAGGTCTTAAAGACAGAGTTGTGATACATTACAAAAACAAACAAGCAATTCAAGAGACAGCAAATACAACTCTAAATGAATGATACAGATAATAAAGGCAGGAATTCAAAAGCAGAAATGGGAAATGAAGATCTGAAATAACTACAATAGGCCTTATAAATGAAACAAGAAATTTACTCAGAGCTGTAAGTTTACCATTAAACAATTCCTCTTATTTTTTCACACCTACTTCTTGTCCCAACTTCCTTCTTCCAGACTAAATAATGTTAATAAATGATACAACAAATTTAAATGTTACCAGATATACTAATGAGAAATAAATGTCATTTGGTTTACAAATTTTTATCTACTACTTCTCCCCACCTCCCAGAAAGAAGGCAACTGACTCCTTGGGATCCCTGTGGACACATTCCATATGCATATCCAGCAACATCCATGTCACTCCACTTAACATTACTGACCTTGCTGACTTAGGACATTATTACCTCACAATGTAATCTTCCATAAATAAATTAATATAAAAAAGTTTTCTTGTCACTTTTCTAGTGAGGAGCAAGGCAATACTGCCCTATTGCCAATGGTATCAATTATAAGCTCCCCATCTCAGTTTCCAAGACTCCACATAATCTACTTCACAGATAACACCTAGGTCACTTGGCAGAAGTATCTGTCCTTACCATCTTCTCCTCTCCATTTCTGGAGCCCATACATTACTATCAATTTTTAATTTCAATTTTTTGGATTCTTACTTATCCTTCCACCCACAGAGGAAAACGGAGGGTATCGTTCCGTTTTCTTCTAACTCTAGACTAATGATTCTACTTCATTGCCTCTCTAAAATACTGTTCCTGGTTCCATCGCCAACTACTACTTTTCCTAAAAGCACAATCAATTTTCCCCTATAAAATAAATTTTTGTGGACCCAATTTTTTCCTACTACTATCCTTCTTATAGCCAAACATTTTGAAAGAATAATCTGTATTTGTCATACAGAGACAAAATAAATGTTCCCAGATTAGTTAGTCTGAGAATAAAAGTAGTACACAGCCATATAAAAAGGATGTATTTATCACCAGAAGGAGTCTGTTTCAAAATATAACCTAGGAAACATTCAAGGTGACCACAGAATAATATATGTTTAAATATAAAGATATAACACAACTAAATGTACTGCAAACATAGTGGGTGAAGAAAGAATGTGAGAAGTATTTGGAAATATTTATGGAGTACAGAAAAGCAGAAATTTGAGAGAGGGAAAAGATGAGAGAGTGTGGGAGAGATGGGGAGAGAGGGAGGTAGGAAGAGAGGGAAAATATTTCCAAGATGATTTTGGCAAGAACAGTTAAACGTAACCCGCCAATAGGAAGATTTCATATTCCAACCTCACAAAGCTTCAGAATAGGGTAGGGAAGTGAAGCTGGACACTCATGCATAGGCCTCCGTGAGTCATGAACCATAATCCTCCCCTCTGCCTCACCCTTGATTGTATGCAAAAATTTGAAAAGAACATTCATCAGCGGAAGAACGGGATAGATGTCCTGTCGTTTTGAAAAAGTTGAAAGATCTACAGTCCAAATTCTGGCCTACTTGCCTATTATACTTCTTACTATCAATGTACATTTTGGTTACTGTATCAGCATCTAATAGTTTAGATAACTATAGATGATGTGGATAAAGTGATCAAATTGAGTTATTTTATGTAAGATGGTGCTGACCACCCCTATACTACATGGAAATTCTACTCTTCCAACTTCCATGACATCACATGAATTTAGTTCTCTCTTTCTTCCCAGAGCAATTCTTTTAGACCCTCCTTCCTATAATAGGTACCTGTACTTTATAAGAGTTTTAGTAAACTTAAATCAGTGAAGGCTCCCAGATACCTTTTCAGTGTCAGGTTTCCTGATCAAACTGCTTTCATGATACCCACTTTCATTACTTTCTTGCTCTCATAAGTATAGTGTCAGTTTACAGAGGCTACACATGTGGTGCTCCCACAGACTGAATGCATTAGTAGGTATGAGAACCCAGTTATATTAAGGCAGACATTGAAAAGATTTGCAGAAATGTAAAACAATTACCTTCTTACTAAATTATTTAAAAAAAAATTAGAAAACTTTTCATTAAAAATGCTATATGCTAACATGGTTTTATTGTTACTTATAAATAAAACTTTAAACTTCTGCATTTTAAATTTCTGATAAATATGGATACATATAACCAACAGAAGCAAAACTCTTAGACGTTTTCAATATTTGTTAAGAGTTGCCAGGCATGGTTGGCACACACCTGTAATCCCAGCAGCTCGGGAGGTGGAGGCGGGAGGATCACAAGTTCGAGACCAGAGGTAGTCTGTGCAACTTAGCGAGACCCTGTCTCAAAAAGTAAAAAAAAGAAAATGGGCTAGGGGCGCAGCTCAGTGGTCCAGCACTTGCAAAGCATGCAGGCATGAGGCCCTGGGTTCAACCCCCAGTACTGCAAAAAAAATAAAAAATAAAAAATAAAATAAATAAATAAAATAAAATAAAATATTTGTTAAGAGTATAAAGGAGTCTAGACACAAGAATGTTTGAGAATTGCATATGTAGATACATCATAACCATATTTTATGTTCCCTTCTTCTCCATTCAATCTCTTTTAATATAGACAGCTGGGCCCCACCAATCTAAAGACATTTGTGTACCTTGTGCACGTGTGGGTTAGTAGACATACTTCAATTTCCTAGTTCTGTCCGTTGAGATCACCAAGGATGAATGGGCACTCACCACATCTAGCCCTCCAAATTTAGTTTCTAAATACCATAATCCAAATAAAAAAGATTGAGGAATACTTGTGAAATGGTTGATTTCATAGCAGGGAGAAGAAAAAGTACAAGATAACCCTGAAAAATTGTGGTGCCAGAAGTTAAAGTGCTGGGAAAAGGATCAGAGGATGTCAAAAGGACACAAACACCAGTATGAAAGAACTAATCGCCAAAACTGAAGCGCCATCAGCAAGAATCTCAGTAATGATAGTGCTGGATGATAATCCCATAGAAAGAAGTAAATATCCATACTGATAAACACACCACATTAAACCATCTCTGCTATCTGTCAATTATTTGGATGCTTCCAGAACATAGGGTGAATTTCTATTGGTTCTGAATATCTAGTAGATATTATTAAAGGGAAAGAAAGTAAATTAAAAAATGAACAAATGCCAACAATATTTAGGTTAAGCATTAGAAGAACTGAGTTTTAATATCATCTCTTCTAAATACTAACAGTGAATATGATTCACAGAAGTCATATGGTAAAACAAGAAAAGCATAGGTTGGAAGTTAAAAAGAAATATGACCTAATTCCAAATAGTAATAATAGCAGTATGAGGCGGAACAACTAAAGTTTAAACATTTGGAAAGTTTTGTTTCTTGTAAAATAGAGGAGAAAAATTTTCATAATATTTCTGTACCATTAAATGAGAACATACATGTAAACCAGGCCAAAACTATTTTGTGTACATAGCATATACAAGCTACATGTACCTGCGCTCTCCTCACCCTAGTTCTTTCAGTACTGGAGATTGAACCCAGGATCTTGTGTATGCTAGGCAAGTGTTCTACCACTGAGATAAATCCCCAGCCTTCTTTTATTTTTATTTTGGGAAGTGTCTTATTATGTTGCCCAGGCTGGCCTTGAACTTTAGATTCTCCTGCCTCAGTCACCTGAGTAGCTGGGATTGCAGGCATGAGCCAGCACACCCAGCAGTATATAATACATTCTTGAAGCCACTCGTTATTTATAAACATTTCCTCATCTGTTAATTGGTGGTAGTAATAATATCCCCTTACATCAGAAAATCAAATTAGATCACATAATGAATACCTTGAAAACCTAAAAATTAAGTAAATATATATAGTTATTAACTATTACCATAAAATTGCAGATGTGTAATTGCTTAGATACACAAAAGGTTACCAAATGCTCCAAATTTCTATACTTAGACATATGTTGGTATCTAAAATTCATTTAATACAGCTAAAAATAATCTTTTCTAACCTCCTCTTTCCAACTTCCCTGCCTTCCAATATATTATCCATCTCCTATCTAAAGATTCTCTCTTAAATTTTCATCTCTACTATCCATCCCAGACCAAGTTCAGCTGTTTTTTATCCTCTCAGGATATGCGAACCAAGAAATTGTATTTCATATTTCCTTTCCTAGATCATTTATAAAGATATTAAGCTGGCACTGAGAAACTGAACTGATCATCTTTTATGAATTATAATTTGGCCAATATATGACAAGAGCCTTAAGAAATCTATACTGAAGAAATAACCTCACATGACAAAAATGTCCACATAACATCACAATATAATAAAAAAATACAAGTATCTAATGCCCAATAATGGTGAAAATAAGTTATAATACAGCTATATGGTATTATACAGTTATTAGTAATGTGACATTTGATTATTATTAATGATAAAGACAAATGTACATGTAAGGTTAAGTAATAAATATAAACATGTAAGTACATTTTTATAATTTTATACAAACATAAAAATCTATATGGAATAAATTTTACACAGACACACAAATACCTACACAGGAAAACAAAAACAAATACTAAAATGCTAACAAAGGAGCATTAATAGTGGATATCCTACAGAAGTAAATATAGTAACTTTATGATTGTTATAGTTCAAATTTTTTATATATACTCAACAAGTACATATTATCTTATCATCTTCAAATGACCCTAAGTCCAGACTTAGCACAAGCTCCTATTATTAATCAAAGAAAAAATCTATTTACCATTATCTTAACATATATAAATTTTTCTAAAACTAAAACATTATACCAGCAACATGAAACTAAAAGAAAAATCTCAACAGGTGAGTTTTTAAAAAATAAACAATCATCACATAAATCTTGATTCCCAATTTTTACATCACCAGCAAAAATCAATTCCAAATGGACTGTCAATATAAACAGGAAATGAAAACCACAAAACTTTCTAGAAGTTAACAAAGGAAACTATCTTCATGATGTTGGCTTAGGCAAAAACTTAAACATAAACTTAAAAATATTTTTGGGACACACAAAACACTAACCAAAAGGAAAGATTTATAAACTAAATTTTATTAACTTCTGTTAATCAAAAGAATGTGCTGGGATTTAGCTCAGTTGGTAGAGCGCTGTGCTGTAGTCTCTGAGGTCCTGAGTTCAATTCCCAGCACCGCAGAAATGGGAGAAGGGCCTGGCAATCCATTCCCAAGGCAATCCCGAAACAGTCAGCCATTGAAAACCCTATGAGGGTCGCTATGAGTTGGATACCGACTTGACGGCACCTAACAACAACAACAATCGAAAGAATAAAAGGGCAAGCCACAGTAAGAAATGGTAATTGCAGTACATATGCCCAACCAATAGTTGGAAAAAAAAAAAAAAACAAAAACCTACCACATATGTAAGAGAAACGAAAAACCTAGCAGGAAATGGGCAAAAGAAGAACACCCACTTTATAAAAAGATACTCAACTTTATGAGTTATCAGTGAAATGAAACCTAAAATTACGTTGCCATTCCACAATGCAATCATCAAAATGGCTAAAATAAAAACCTGATATTGGACAATACCAAATAGCAAGAATACAAAGCAGTTATAAATCGGCAAAAACTTCTAGCAATAAGTACTACAGGAGGACATACATCAACTTAGCAAATTCAATCCTAAGGATATAACCAGGAACAGCGAGTACAAACATGCACCAGGAGGCATCAATAATATTCACAGTTGCTTCTGTTAGATTAGCCAACATCTAGAAGCATTTTTTGTATGTGTGGTGGCAGTACAGAGAGGACTGAACCCAGGACTTTGTGCAGGTTAGGCAAGCACTCTACGTTGAGCCACATCTCCAGCCCACATTAAAGTTTCTTTTCAATTAAATTCATCAAGATCTACACTTAAAAATTGATACACTTTTCTGTATGAACTCTATAGTCCAATAAAAACATACATCTAGAGAAAGAATACAAAAAATGAGCACCCACACAAGCATTCCATTTACCATTATTTCATTCGAACAAACCTAGTAATAATAAATATCAATCACTAGGTGGGTAGTTAAATAAATGATGGACTATCATTTAACTGCCCATTAAAATAAGGCAGTTTTATATACAATAACATGAAAATTTCTCTATATCACTAAATGAATAATGCAAACTTCAGATGTGTATATTTTAATATTTACATAAACTATATGTATCATATGGGGCTGGGATTTAGCTCAGTTGGTAGAGTGCTGCGCTGCAGTCTCTGAGGTCCTGAGTTCAATTCCCAGCACCGCAAAAATGGGAGAAGGGCCTGGCAATCCACTCCCAAGGCAATCCCAAAATAGTCAGCCATTGAAAACCCTATGAGGGTGGTTATGAGTCGGATACCAACTCGATGGCACCTAACAACAACAACAACGTATGTATCATATATGCAAAACATATTACACAGACATAAATACACATACTGTATGTCTGTTTATAAATTAACATTTTCCAAAAAGCTATCAATATTGTTGTTGTTAGGCGCCATCGAGTTGGTATCCGACTCATAGCAACCCCACGTACAACAGGTGAAACACCATTGTCAGTGCTTCTCTGCTGCTCATTGGGTTTTCAGTGGTGGATTGATTTTTGGGAATGCGCTGCTGGGTCTTTCTCCCAAGCCTCAGCACCTGGTGTTCCTAGGTGGTCTCCCATCTAAGTACTAACTAGGCCTGACCCTGCTTAGATTCTGAGATCTGATGGGATTGGATACCACAGGGCCACAGCTCCAGGCCATATCAGTATTAGTGATCTTGTAATCTCTTTAGAATTAAGAATAGGCAGAGGTTAGAAAGAAGAAACTTTCTCTTTTTTTCTTGTGATGCTGGAAAACGAACCCAGGCCATGCTAAGCAAGCACTCTAACACTGAGCTATACTTCTAGCACAAAGAACTTTTACTTTACTATTCATTACAAATATATTTTTATTTGTTTGCTTTTGGTTTTAGTGGTCCTGGTGACTGAACCCAAGGCCTCACACATGCTTTGCAATCAATCGTTGAGCTTGATCCCTAGCCTTTCTATATCATTTTAATTTTTATGATTATGTTGTTGTTGTTGTTAGGTGCTGTCAAATCAGTGTCCAACTCATAGCGACTCTATGTACAACAGGCAAAACAATGGTGTCAGTGCTTCTCTGCTATTCATAGGGTTTTCAATGGCAGACTGACTTTTGGGAGTGGGTTGCCGGGTCCTTCTCCCAAGCTTATAGTACTTAATGTTCCCAGGTGGTCTCCCATCCAAGTACTAACCAGGCCTGATCCTGCTTAGCTTCTGAGACCTGACGGCATCAGACACCACAGGGCTATGGCTGTAGGCATAATGGTTATGTAGCCCTTTCATAATACAGTGCATCATGAAACTATGAAAAAAAAACAAAGTACATATCTCTGGGCCTGATCTACCTGAGTTAACCATATACAACCCTCTTCTAAAAGATTTCCAATGTATACAACACTGACTTAAGAAAGCATAACTCTCATGCAGTACCAGGGTCTCACAATTCCAGATTAATTAGCATCAAAGACAAGAGATAAAACTAGGTCTGTTAGCAAAGTCATCTAGAAAGAAATCTATTGACAAGTTATGTCCACATAAAGAGAAGAGACAAGTTGAGTCAAACTACATTAAGAGCAAAGAAAAACAGTGAAAAACAATGCTAAGTTTGCACCCTAAACAATCTACTACAGGTTGAACATTCTTCATCCAAAAATCTGAAATCCAAAATGCTCCAAATCTAAATTTTTCTTAGCACCAACATGATACCACAAGTGGAAAACTGTATACTTGATCTCATGTAGCAAGTTGCACTGAATGGTTAAAATATTGCATACTATTCGCTTTCAGGCTGTGTGTATAAGGTGTATATGAAACATAAATGAATATCGTTTTTAGACTTGGGTTCCATATCCAATATATCTCTTTATGTATATGCAAATATTCCAAAATCCTAAAGAATTCAAAATCTTGGGATGTCAAGCATTTCAGATAAAGGATATTCAACCTGTAGCAAAGATACTCTGATTTATCTACTTATAAAGTGAGTTGAAATCAATAATAAGAAGCAACATGACTCTTACCAGGGAAGACTATGAAGGAATAGTTATTCAGTCTGTACTTTCTACTGAAAATATTGATTCCTGTCAGTTAAGGTTTTTGTTTGTTTTGCAATAGGACCTACTCTGTAGCCCAGACTGGCCTCGAACTCTCAATCCTCCTGCCTCAGCCTCCCAAGTGCTGGGATTACAGGCTTTTACCTCACACCCAACTTCAGATGACTCTGCTTTCTTTTCTCTAGCATACATGTATTATATATATAACAGTGTTTCATTATGACATATAGATAAATCTGCTCTGAGCACACTGACCTCATTATTCTATATTATCCTCCTTCCCCACCTTTGCCCTTCCCCTCCCCTATATCTCTGCAATTCCCCCTTTTACTTTTATGTCCCCCATTTTCTTCCCCCCTAGCTTCCACATGTGAATGAAAACATGTGATATTTGTCTTTTTGAATCTGGCTTACTTTACTCAAAATGATGATTTCTACTTTCACCCATTCTCCTGCAAATGATATAATTTCATTTTTCTTTATGGTGAGTAAAAAACTCCATTGTGTATATATATCGCATTTTCTTTATCCATCCATCCATCCATTGATGGGCATCTAGACTGTTTTCATAATTTGGCTATTATTAATCATGCAATAAAGACAGGTATGCAAGGTATCTCCATAGTAAATTGACTTTAATTCTTTAGGATATATTCTCAGAAGCAGTGTAGCTAGATAGTATGGAAGTTCTACTTTCAATCTTTTGATTTGAGGAACCTCCATACTGATCTCCATTTGGCTGCACTAACTTTTTGTTTTTTCCCATCCTCACTAGTATTTATTATTGTTTGTTTTCTTGATGCTAGTTATTCTGACTAGTGTGGGATGGAATCTCAATGTAGTTTTGATTTGCACTTCCCAGATGGCCTAAGGATGTTGAGCATTTTTTCATGTATATATTGGCCATTTGGGTTTCATCTGAAAGACGCTATTCATTTTCACTACCCATTTATTGACTGGATTATTTGCTCTTTTGTTGGTTTTGTGTGTGTGTGTGTGTGTGTGCGTTCTTTATATATTCCAGATATTAATCCTCTCATGAGTATCTGGTAGATTTTTTCCTACTTTGTAGGCTATTTCTTCACTCAACTGATGGTTTCACTATGCAGAAGTTTTTAAATTTAATGAAGATCCATCTAGCCTTGCTCTTATTTCCTGAGCTACTGGCGTCCTCCTACTCAGGAAAATTTTGCCTATGCCTAAATCTTCAGGTACTTCCCGTAAGCTTTCTTCTAGGGGCTCCAAGGATTCTGGCCGTACATGAAGGTCTTTGATCCATTCTGAGTTCATTTTTGTACAAAGTGATAAATAAGGATCTAGTTTCAGTCTTCTACATGTGGATATCAAATTTTCCCAGCATCACTTGTTAAAGAAGCTGGTTTTTTTGTTTTGTTTTATTTTGTTTTCTACTGTTTTTGGTATCTGTCCAGAATTAGATGGCTATAGCTGCTTGGGCTAATTTCTGGGTTCTCCATTCTATTCCATTGGTCTGTGTGTCTATTTTTGTACCAGAACCATGCTGTTTTTGCTACTATGGCTCTTTAGTAGTACAGTTTGAAATCAGGTATTGTGATACCTCCCGCATTGCTCTTACTGCCCAGGACAGCTCTGGGAAATCAGGGTCTTTTGTGTTTTCATATGAATTTTAGAATTGTTTTTTCTATTTTGGATAAGACTTTTTAAAAGCCATGTAGCATGTGAGTAAAATCTTGTGAAAAATTTGGAAAGCTGGCAATAGTTACTATCTTTTCCCCTTAAGATGAATGTAATTCATTTACTTCTGAAAATTATATTCAAAGAATATGCTGAAAATGATCTGAATGTATTAAAAAATGTACAACTCTTGAAACACAGAGCCCCAACAAAAATCAATTCAATCACTATAAGACTCAACAGCCCCAAAACATAAAAAACTATTACTGAATCCCTCGGACTTTAAAAGAAATGCAATAGTAATTAAGAATTGGTTACAACTTATAAATGACTTTTAAAAAGTATACAATATAATGGACAACAAATTGGGAATGAGACAAACACCCTCCAAATGGCAAACATATTTGTCATCCTCCAGAATGATTCTGAAAGATTAGTTATCATCAATAAGTACAATCTGATTCTTCAATTAAACCAGAAGAGAGAATGTATGGGAAAAATACCTTAAAGCCACAGAAATAAGTAAAATGATTCCTCTTCTAATAGGCAGAAAGAAGCCCCCCATTATAAGATATACAGATGGTGTCAAAAAATTGTATACATATTAACTGAAAATTGTAATACTCGAGCCGAGTGGGTGGCACATGCCTGTAAACCCAGTGACCCTGGAGGCATAGCCAGAAGGATGGCAAGTTTCAGGCCACAGGCACCTGCATAACTTAATGAAACCCTGTCTCAAGAAAAAAATTAAAAAATGGGCCTTTGGGTGTAGCTCAGTGACAGAGCACTTGCAAAGTATGTACAAGGTCCTGGATTGAGCCCCATGGTGGTGCAAAAAAAATTCCAAAAAAGAAACAAACAAAAAAACACTGTAGTAGTATATACTAATAACAAAAGATGAATACAAGTCACATTTGACTTATGCAATTACAAATGTCATACTACACTTGCTATCATAATTCAACTTTGAATAGCAATACTATAAACAGTACCTCTTAAAATATGTATACACATTTTTTGGCACCTCTAGTATACTCAAATTACTAATATCTGCATGTTAGACTTCACGGGCTGGACCATGAGATATTTAGGAGAGTTACCTATCCTATTCTCTTTAAACTAATGGTAAGATTTAAGAAAATTTAAAAACAAAAATAAGCTGGGCTCTGTAGCACACGCCTATAATCCCAGTAACTCAGGAGACTGAGGCAAGAAGAAAATGAATTCAAGGCCAGAGGCAGATTACACGACTTAATGAGACTTTCCCTCAAGATTTAAAAAAGTCAAAAAAGGGCCTAGGGTAGAGCTCAGTGGTAGAATACTTGCAAAATATGTGCAAGGTCCTGGGTTCAGCTTGCTAGGAAGGGAGAGAGGGAGGGAGAGAGGGAGGGAGAGAGGGAGGGAGGGTGAGAGAGAGGGAGGGAGGGAGGGAGGGCGGGAGGGAGGGAGGCAGGCAGGCCAGCAGGCCAATAAACATATGAAAAGACGTTCAACATTAGCTATTAGAGAAATGCAAATCAAAACTACACTGAAGTTTCATCTCACCCCAGTAAGAAGGCCAGCATCAGCAAAACAAACAACAAAAATGTTGGTGATGATATGGGGTAAAAGGAACCCCTATACATTGCTGGTGAGACTGTAAACTGGTACAACCCTTATGGAAAGCAGTATGCAGATTCCTCAGAAAACTAAACATAGAATTCCCATAAGATCCAGCTATACCACCCTTGGGCATACTCAAAGGAATCCAAGTCATAACATCCTGCATTTCCATATTCATTACAGCACAACTACAAAGACATGGAATCATCCCACATGTTCTCAACAGAAGAATGGATTTTTAAAATGTGGTATATATACACAATGGAGTACTAGTCAGCTATAAATAAGAATGAAACCATGCCATTTGCAGAAAAATAGAACTGAAGATCATCACTTTAAGCGAAATAAGCTAGACTCAGACAAATACCACATAATCTCACTCATATAAAGCCAGATTTATCCTAAAACAAAAATAAAATATGGATCTATATATATTTATATATAAGAATGGAAAGTACAAGTAGATACATGTAGAGGGAAGAGGGTATTACTAAGCGGGGTGGGAGCAACATGGAGGGATGAGGGAGAGCAAATGCAAAACACATGATTTAAATGTATAATTCCATAATGAAATTCATTATACTGTATCCTAATAAAACAACAAAAAAGAAAGTATACATACAAATTTATTCATGCTTCTTTATAACACAGAAATTCATGATTAAAATAAAATGCCACACAATGCTGGAGTTTTTTTTCAGTAGTTACATACAACTAAAATAATTTCTATTACATTCTATGACTAAAACATGGTTTATTAGATACCTCCTACTTAATAAAAATACTTTCATTCAAATGATACAATCCAATAGTTGATTATAAGACAAATGTAACAAATATGATTTATAATTTGCTCCATTTTGTAAATACAGAACATAAGTCTTTCCTCTTAACCTGCCTGCCATAAAAACTGAGAAAAAAGACTATAGGAAAAAAGACTAAAAATTTGCAACTTCTCAAATATTTGAGTGGATTTGAGAAATAAAAAAATGATAAGCCAAGTACTTTTCTTAAATTTTTGAAATTTAGTTTCTTGGTTAAGAAGCAGTTTGGGGTTTGGGGTTTTTTGGTACTGGGGGTTTGAAGCCAGGGCCTCATGCATGCTTTGCAAGTGCTCTACCACTGAGCTGCACCACCTCAGCCCATTTTTAACTTTTTTTTTTTTTTTTAATGTTGAAACAGGGTCTCATTTACATAGGCTGCCTCTGGCCTTAAACCTGCGATCCTCTTGCCTCCACCTTCTGAGTTGCTGGGATTACAGGCATGGATCACCATGCCTAGCTGGTTAAAAAGCTTTCTAATAAACAGCTAGCTAATAAAACAGTCTGCAATGATAGAAATGTGCTTTATCTACACAATCCAATACAGAAGCCACGAGCCACATGTAGCTACTAAGCACTTCAAGTGTGACTAGTGCAACTAAGCAACTAAAAATATATAATATTATTTAATTTAAATATAAAACATATCATAAAGCAAATCTCTAATGAGCAAACTATGGGTATTCAAAAGTCAGCCTAGGGCTGGGGACATATCTCAGCAGTACAGCACTTGCCTAGCATTCATGAGGCCCTGAGTTTGATCCCCAATGCCATAAGAAAATAAAGAACTTCACTGACACAAAAGTTGACCTATACTAACTTAGAGTACAGGATCAAGATAAACTCTGAGCCCTGTGGAAGACACCTGTAATCCTGGCAACTTGGGAGACTGAGGGAGGATCATGAGTTTGAGACCAGAGGCAACCTGTACAACTTAGTGAGACCCTACCTTAAAATAAAAATTAAAAATGGGGCTGGGGGTACAGCTCAGTCCTACAGCACTTGCCTAGGTTTAGCATCCTGTGTTCAAGATCCCAGTACTATAAAAATGAATAAATAAATTTTGAAAACTAACAGTGACCACAAATGAAGAACTTTTACTTAACTGTGCCAGACACTCAAGAGAGGGTTTACTTACATAGACTACAGAATCTAAAGTCATTAACAATTTAAGAAAAATCAATTTTTTTCTTAATTAACAAAGTTAATATGGAAAAAAAAGTTCCTTGTGACTTCCAAGTGAATGAACAAAAAGAAAGAAAGAAAAAACACTAACATGTTCAATATCAATTTTTTAAATGCTTTAGCACAAACTAGAAAGGATGTTAAGGGCTGTTACCTTAAGTTTCTATACTTTGGGAGACTTGGATCAGATTGTTCTAGGTGAATGTTCTCTTTTCAACTCAAACATATATTCATGATCCTAAGACCTGCCCCTTACACACTAACGTTATGAAGAGGACCACATGAGTAAGAAGTAAGTGATAAAATTTCTCAGGTCTACAATGTTTTATTATAAAATACTGTTATACAAATCCTAGATTTTGCTAATCCACTATATGGTATGATGATGCAGTTTTCACAGATTCACTTTATTATCTTTTAGGAGTAACAGGATGCAGCTTTGGGTAGCCATAAAAATGGAATACCAAGAAGACACACAAGAAATTTTAAAAGAACAAGGAGCTGAGAAAAACTTCAAAATATGCTGATTAAGTAGAAAGAGTAGATTTTAAAAATGCATGACCTAGATACGATATGCAGATGAAAGAAACAAAGTACATACACCAAACTGTCAGAAATGATTACATGTGGGTAACAGGAGTATAGCAGGGTATTTATCCTAGAGATATGAACACCTATGTTCACATAAGGAGCTGGGATTTAGCTCAGTTGGTAGAGTGCTACACTCCAGTCTCTGAGGTCCCGAGTTCAATTCCCAGCACCACAAAAATGGGAGAAGGACGTGGCAACCCACTCCTGAGGCAATCCCGAAACAATCTGCCATTGAAAACCCTATGAGG
Source organism: Pedetes capensis (assembly GCA_007922755.1). Classification (NCBI taxonomy): domain Eukaryota; kingdom Metazoa; phylum Chordata; class Mammalia; order Rodentia; family Pedetidae; genus Pedetes; species Pedetes capensis. The sequence continues at coordinate 43,978 of VMDO01015886.1, forward strand.
GTCACTATGAGTCAGACACAACTCGACGGAACCTAACAATAACATGTTCACATAAAACCTGCACATCAAGGTTCAAAGCAGCTTTATTTGTAATAACCAAAACCTAGGGGAAAAACCTACAATATTCTTCAATAAGAATAGTTAAACTAGGGTACATCCATATCATAGAATACTACTACATAATAAAAAAGAACAAATTATTGATACATACAACAACCTGGATGTTTCTCAAGAGCATTATGTTGAAGAAAACAAGTCAATCCAAAAGGCCACATAAGATTTCATTAATCTCAAAATTACTAGGTTATAGATATGGAAAATAGACTTTGGCTAACCAGAGGTTAGGAATAGTGTGTGTTTGGGTAAAGGGTCAGATTTTGACTCTTCTCCTTCCTGCTCTTCCCTATCTCCTTTCTGTCCATGAATCACTCACCCGTAAAGCCATGAACTGGGGCAGAACAAGATATCCAATCCCAGTTAGGATGAGGGAGGCATCTGCATGGGAAGGGTGCCCAATACAAATTGTTAGAACAGGGCTGAGAGTATGGCTCAGTGATAGAGCACTTACTGGCATAGGAAGGTCCTAGATATAATCCCAGCACAATAGAAAAATCAAGGCATGGAAATAATTGTGAAAGCAAATGTATGTACATATATACATATAAATGTACATAACTATATACATATTCTCTAGCTCTGTTCACTGAGAGGCCTAGGAATAATTATAGCTCAAAAGCAATTAGCAGCATGTTTAGCACCAAGATCCTGGTTTCTAAATAATATTTCCCACTAAAATAAACTAGTGAACTCCTTGAGGCATGAAAAGTACAAGGTAAGCCTAGAACATCTTGTGTGAGAAAGTAAGGAAGTATTCAAAGATTGATGAGCATATTAAGGAACACAGAGCTGGTTTGAATAAATTCCCACTGGCCAAATCTTCCCTTTTTTCTTTTTATGAGACTGGGCCTTGCTATATATCCTAGGCTGGACTCAAACTCATGATCTTCCTGCTTCTACCTCCCAAGTGCTGGGATTACAGGCATATGCCACTATGCCAGCCTCAGACATGCATTTTATTTATTTATATATTTATTTTTTCAGTGTTAAGGATTAAATCTAGGGCCTCAGCATGCTAGGCAACCACTCTACCACAGATCTACATTTCTAGTTCATTGATCAAATCTTAAATGAACAGAGCATTAAAATAATCTTAGTAAATAGCCTTCTTAACCTAGTGCATAAAATAAAAAACCTACATCTATACTAATGCAAATAAACAAATGAATCAATTTTTAAAATGTGATGAGGGAGGCTGAGGATGTAGCTCAATGGTAGGATACTTGCTTAGCATAAACAAAGCCCTGGGTTTGATCCCCAGCACTGGGAGAAAAAAAAAAAGAAAAGATAAGGAATGGGATTAATTTACAATGGCAAAGCAGATACCACCTTCATCAATCTACCAAACAGTGAATCAGAATAAGGCAACAAAAATCAATATGCCATGTGTTAGGATGCGATGGGAAAAAACCATAACATCACTTGCATAATATTCCTATCAAAGATACTTAGGAAAAATCAGGTAAGCGCAAACAAAGGCATTTTCTATAAAACAAATACAACACATGAAAAACAAAATTGAAAAGTTAGGACTAAACTAGTCTAATGATAGCTAAAAGAAGCATAACAATTAAATGGAACATGTAATTTTGAACTGGGTCTTTCTGAAAATTAACTTCAACTGCCAGAGACTCCAACAGTAACTGACAGAGTAAGTAAGGAAATAAAAGAGTTGAAGAGTATAACTACTCAATTTGACCTAACTGACATTTATAAAATAAACTACCCAACAACAGCCAGGTACACAATCTTTTCAAGTGAAGACAGAATCTTAACCAACTGGGTCATATGCTGAGCACTGAAGTAAAAAAGTCTTAATGAAGTTACAAGGTTTGCTAAGTACCATGGCACATATCTATACTCCAGTGACCAAGTCTGGCTTATCACAGGAATGCAAGATTTAACATCTGAAAATCAATCAATGCAAGTGACCATACAAGGAGGAGAATAATAATAAAGAAAATAATAGAAATAATAGAGAAAATCTTATAAGCATCTCAATAGATGCCAAAAAAGTACTTTGAAATCCCTTCATGGTTTTTGTTTATTTTAAAATCTCAGCAAAGGAGTAAATAAAATTTCAACCAGCTGGGCATGGTGGTGGTGGTTGCTGTTGTTGTTAAATGCCGATGAATCAGGTCTCAATCATAGTGGCCTTATGTACAACAGAACGAAACATTCCCCAACACTATGCCCAGCACTATTGTCAGTGCTTCTCTACTATTCATAAGGTTTCCAATGCCTGATTGCTTCCAGAGTGCACTGTTGGGTCCTTTTCCCTATCCTCTCCCAGTATTTCCAAGCAGTCTCCTATAAAAGTACTACCCAGGCCCAACCCTGCTTAGCTTCCAACATCTGACAAGATCAGACACCCAGGTGGCAGGGCTGGAAGCAGTGCATGGTGGTGCATGCCTGTAATCTTGCACTTGGGAGAAAAAAGCAGGAGAATTGCAAGTTCATGGCCAGGCTGGGCTACACAGCCAGATCCTGTCTCAAAAACAAACAAACAAAAAATCTTAATCTAATAAAAGTCACATATTGAAAACCTACAGCTAACATAATTCTTAACAAAACTACATTCAGATTTGTCCCAGTCTCAGATCTGATACAAATCAAAGATATCTACTCTTAACATTTCTATTCATCAACTGTTCTGTAGGCCGTACTCAGTGTAAAAAGCAAAGAAAAAGAAATAAAAAACATATAGATTTGAAAGAAGTAAAATGTATGGGCAACATAAAAAACCCAAGGAATATACAACATAACTATTAAAATAAATAAATGTAACAAAGTCAATAATACACGTTCAATATAAAAAGAGTCAATTGTATTTCTATAGCCTAAGATGAACAATTAAATGCTGAACTTAGGGATAAATTTAACAAAACGTGTCCAATTACTCTACACTGAAAGTTACACAACAATGCTAAAATAAATTAAAGAAAATCTAAATACATGTAGAAATATAACATGTAATGGATTGGAAGCTGCTGTTTAAATGTTGATTTTCACCAGCCAATGTATACAATCAATATAATCCACATGAAAATCCAGTTGGCTCAAAACATATGGGATACAGCAAAGGCAGTTTTAAGAGGGAAGTTTATAGCATCAAGTGCCTTCATCAATAAAATAAAGATGAGCCAAATAAATGACCTATTGACACAGCTTAAGACACTAGAAATCCAACAAAAAAACAACCCTAAATGGAACATACAGAGAGAAATTACAAAAATAAAGGGAGAAATAGCTCAATTAGAATCTAAAGATATAATTCAAAAAATTAATAAGACTAAGAGCTGGTTCTTTGAAAAGTTTAATAAAATAGACACACCTCTGGCTAACCTCTTCAAAAAGAAAAAGGAAAAATCTAACATAGTACAGATTATGAAAGACAACGGATCCATAACCGCCGACTCCAATGAAATACAGAAAATTGTCAGGGATTACTATGAGAGACTGTATTCCCAAAAATATGAAAATGCAGAAGAAATGGACAAATTTATTAACACGTATGACCTACCAAAACTATCCCCAGAAGACATAACTGACCTAAACAAGCCCATTACCTATACAGAAATAGAAAAGGTAATTAAAAGTCTCCCAACAAAGAAGAGCCCAGGTCTTGATGGATTCACGGCAGAATTCTACCAAACTTTTAAAGAAAATATAATACCTGTCTTCCTCAAATTATTTCAAAGAATAGAAATAGAGGAAACACTCCCAAATACATTCTATGAAGCTACCATCACCCTGATACCTAAACCAGGAAAAGATTCATCTAAGATAGAGAATTATAGACCCATCTCCCTTATGAATCTAGATGCAAAAATATTCAATAAAATTCTGGCAAACGGAATACAGCAACATATGAAAAAGATTATTCACCATGACCAAGTGGGATTTATACCACAGATGCAAGGCTGGTTTAACATACGGAAATCAATTAATGTAATCCAACATATCAAAAAACTGACAAACAAAAACCACATGATCATCTCAATTGATGCTGAAAAGGCCTTCGATAAAGTGCAACACCTTTTCGTGATAAAAATACTGGAGAAAATAGGTGTAACAGGCAAATACCTTAATTTCATAAAAGCCATTATGACAAACCTACAGCCAACATTATATTAAGTGGAGAAAAACTAAAACCATTTCCTCTTAGATCTGAAACAAGATAAGGATGTCCTCTCTCTCCTATTCTATTCAACATAGTAATTGAAGTTCTGGCCAGGGCAATCAGACAAGAGAAAGACATCAAAGGGATACAGATTGGCAAGGAAGAGGTCAAATTATCATTATTTGCAGATGATATGATTTTATACTTGAAAGACCCCAAAACCTCAATCAAAAAACTTCTGGATCTAATTAACTCCTTCAGCAAAGTTGCAGGCTACAAAATTAACATACAAAAATCATAGCCTTTGTTTACACCAATTCCAAACAAGAAGAGAAGGAAATTTCAGCAAAGACACCATTCAAGATAACCCACCAGAAAATTAAATACCTTGGAATCAATCTAACCAAAGACCCTTCAGATCTCTACAAGGAAAATTTCAAAACATTAAAGAAAGAAATAGCAAAAGACACTAAAAAATGGAAAGACCTCCCCTGCTCCTGGATAGGGAGAATTAATATTGTAAAAATGGCTATCCTACCAAAAGCAATCTATAGATTTAATGCAATATCCATTAAAATTCCACTGACTGACTTCACAGAAATAGAAAAAATGATCCAAAAATTCATATGGAACCATAAAAGACCACGTATAGCCAAAACACTTTTAAGCTGCAAATCTAATGCAGGGGGAATCACAATCCCTGACTTCAAACTTTACTACAGGGCAGTGGTTGCAAAAACACCTTGGTACTGGCACAAAAATAGGTCCGAAGACATCTGGAACAGAATAGAAGACCCAGATATACCTCAACACACCTATAGTCACCTTATTTTTGACAAAGGAGCAAAGCAAGTAAACTGGAAAAAGGACAGCCTCTTCAATAAATGGTGCTGGGAAACATGGTCATCCACATGCAGAAAAATGAAAGTGGATCCGCATCTCTCAATATACACGAGAGTTAACTCAAAATGGATAAAAGATCTCAACCAGAAACTTTAAACCAGAAACTTTAAAACTTACAGAAGGCAAGATAGGCAATACACTCCATCATACAGGCATTGGAAAAGATTTCCTTAATAGGACCCCCATTGCTCAAGAAATTGCAACAGAATAGATAATTGGGACCACATGAAATTAAAAAGCTTCTGCACAGCAAAAGAAACAATTAATAGAGTTAAGGAAACCCCCACGGAATGGGAAAAAATCTTCCCATTTTATACATCTGACAAAGGTCTAATTACTAGAATTTATAAAGAACTCAAGAAAAAAAAAACCCCAAAAACCAAACAACCCAATACACAAATGGGCAAAGGAACTGAGTAGACAGTTCTCAAATGAAGAGGTCCATAAAGCCATGAAACACATGAAAAAGTGCTCAACATCCCTAGCCATTAGGG
>VMDO01015887.1:0-33778 GCA_007922755.1 Pedetes capensis
ATTTCTTGAGCAATTGGGGTCCTATTAAGGAAATCTTTTCCAATGCCTATATGATGGAGTGTATTGCCTATCTTGCCTTCTATGAGTTTTAAAGTTTCTGGTTTTATGTTGAGATCTTTTATCCATTTTGAATTAACTCTCGTGTATATTGAGAGATGCGGATCCACTTTCATTTTTCTGCATGTGGATGACCATGTTTATGATGATGGTTTTGTAGTAGGTTCGTTCATTGATTCAGCAAATATTTTTAAAGTGCCTATTAGGTGCAAGGTACTGTTCGAGGATAGTCTTTATATTTTTTTGGCCTTTATCAATTAAACAAAACTGACAGTTTAGGGGAAAATGTGAAAAAATGTTTGGTTTATACCTTCTCTTTCTCTGCCTGCCAGCCAGTCCTCTAAGTCTGTATTCACCAAAATAAATGATTGTAATTATATTCTAGTTTCTAGAGATGATAGAATACTAGATTAGTGAAATGTTTGTTTCAGTCTTAGCTTTGCCAGCAGCTGTGACATTGGGTAGAGTTTTCAGGTCACAGTTTTCTTAACTTTAAAATTCATTCAACAAATATTTATTGAGCATTTACTATGCACTAGGAGTTATTCTAGCTACTGAGGCTATAGTAATGAACAAAATAATACTTCTTGGAGCTTGGAGACAAAAACATGGAACTTAAGTTCTAAATTCTAGTAAGGGATTTCGAATTAGCTAATTAAAGGACTTTTCCAACTGTAACATTCTATTATAGATCATATGCTATGATTTGTAGACTTTCTTAAGGTATTTCAGTGCTATACAGCCTCAGTGTTTTCTGATGTCAGTTGTCTTCACTGTATGTTTACTTTTATTCTTGATAAAAAGTAAAACTTGAGAGATAAAGGTCTTGATTTTTGCTTATGGTGGTAGATTACAAAAAAGATACATAAGATTACCTTTTCAAACTTGTCTGATTTGTCCATTTCTTCTTCTAATGTACATATCCCTAATAATAATATTATTACTGTTACTTCTCTTTGCTTGTTACTTAACAGGAATTTTATCTGACAATCTTATTTTACAAATAGGGGAAGTAATTTACATAAGCTAGTGTTTTTTTGTTTGTTTGTTTTGTTTTTTGTTTTGTTTTGTCTTTTTGAGACAGGGTCTGACCATGTAGCATAGGCTGGCCTTGAACTCTCCATTCTTCTGCCTCATGCTCTGGAATGCTGGGATTACAGATGTCATCAAGCCTGATTTAGATGTAACATTTGAAATAAGAGTTATAGAACTAAAAGCTGTGTCTTTTGTTACACTTTTTTGTGTACTAGATGCTTGGCATGTCCAGTGCTCTCTTAGGTTTTTAATTGCTTTTTTCAGTATATGTTCTGTTGTCTTAATTATGTAGTAAACTTCTCAAGAATGAAAGCCATGTCTTTTGTCTCTGAATCCCCAGTGTCTTTGATGGTATCTTAATACATTTGTGGGTATGATGTTGCTCTTGATTATGGTATAGGTTTTATTTTATTGAAGTATGGTGTGAGTATCTTATATAATCTTGTAGGACTTCAGCTTTTTACTGAAGTTTTCTTCCTTTAGAGTAGCAAGAAAAAAATTTTTTGTGCTGCTGGTCCTTACACAGGCTAGGCATGTGCTCTACCATTGAACTATACCCCCAAACTGGGATTTAAAAAAAAAATTTTTTTTTTTAACACTGATTCTGAGGCGTTGAACCCAGGGCCTTGTGCATGCTTTCGGAAGCACTCTACCACTGAGCTGTACCCGCCAGCCCATTTTTTACTTTTTTAAATTTTGAGTCAGAGTCTTAGTAAGTTATGCAAGCCAGCTCTGGCCTCTACCTTCCAATCCTCCTGCCTCTACCTCCCAAGTTGTTGCAATTACAGGTGTGCGCCATCATGCCCTGCTATAAACTCTTAAAACAATAAAAATATTCTAGTGTATGATCTAAAAACAACAAATACTATAAGTAAGCTTTTGTTTGTTTTTTTGTAGTACTAGGGGGTTGAACCGAAGGCCTTGTGCAGGGTAGGTAGGCAAGTGCTTTATTGCTCAGCCCCTTTTTTATTTTTTGTTTGATATAGGGTCTTGCTAAGTTGCACAGGCTCCCTCTGGCCTCAAACTTGTGATCCTCCTACCTCAGCATCCCAAATTGCTGGGATTACAGGTGTGCACCATAGTGCCCAACGTAATTTCAGTTTCTGGTGTTTATTTTTAATTTCATTAAAAAAACCCACACAATGTGTGCTAATAAACATGTCACCTTAGTGGTTTGATTTAACAGTTATGATAGTGAGTACAGGGCAGAGTTTAAAAATTACAAGATGTTTTCAGAAGCAGAAGAGGAATATTTTACTCAACATTCCAGATATTTGAGTTCCTATTATGGGAAAGACATATTAATGATATTTTTCATTTTTGCCTGTAATTATAGTCTAGTATACTCAAGAAATTTCTGCTTACTTGAGAGATATCTAACCATTCTCAAAAATGTTTTGGACTGTTCAGCACTTGGGGGAGTTTGCCATAGTTAAAATTAATTAGAAACAGCTGGATTTGTCCAGTAGTCTCCAAGGAATAATTTAAGTACATTCCATTATTTTCACTATGTTTGCTGACCAAATGCTAGTAACAGACTTAACATGTAGTAAAGATTGAGTAGCCTCAGCAATAATTCATAGTTGTAAATGTCTACTATCTCTAGTGGCCTGATTTTAAGGGCTTAATCTAGGATATTTTACTTGTTTTTCAAGGCAATATAAAGACATATACTTCTTTATTTGTGAGTTTGGGGCTTAATAAAATTGTAACTCTGGAAACCAAAACAAGAAAATGGCTTTGACACAGAGCTGTTTACTGGGAGAACTAGTAAAAAAATAATAAACAAAAAGATGGCGTTCATTACACAAACTCACATGCTGGATTTTCATTTCAAAGCACTTGAACCTGCATCAACAAGATATGGTTTCATTAAAAATTTTGTTTATTAGTTTTTAATAGTCTGAGGAATTTTGTAATTTGAATGCTGTATTATGTAAAGTGGAAAAATCATATTTAGACAAATGATCTAACCTAGTTAAGCATTTATTAAAGAAACTATAAGAAAAACACTAAGGTTTTATAATAGTATAGTTTTAGTTTTTATTTACCTTATTTTCAACAATGATCATTCCTTTAGAATCATCTGATTTAGCATTTCTATATGATAGCATTTTTGAAAATTTACTCATTTAAATTGAGGTCAATAACAAAGCAAAACTGTATGCTAAGATTGCAAGATTGCATCTACACTTAAGATTTCCTTTTTATTTTTATTTTAATTATTATTATTTTTTTTTTCTTTTTTTTGGAGTGCTATGGATCAAACCTAGGGCCTTAAGATTTCCTTTTTATTTTTATTTTAATTAATTAATATTATTATTATTATTATTTTTGCTGTGGATCAAACCTAGGGCCTTGCACATGCTAGACAAGTGCTTGTACCACTGAGCTACATCCCCAGTCCTTGGTTTTTTTGAGACAGAGTCTCTCTATGTAGTCCAGGCTAGCCTTGAACTCTGTATCCTCATGCCTTTGCGTCTGCCTCTGCCTCTGTCTCCTAAATGCTGGGATTACAGGCATACAGCATTATGGCTGGCAGATTTCATCTTAAATATTCTCATCTTTGGGTTTAGAGAAATTCGTCAGAGAAATGATAATAAATATTGTAACTGGTTGGGAGAATTTAGAGTACTAGTTTATAATTTTGTTTGTCATTTTTATAATTTATTCTCTTTCATTTGATCTTTATAATAACCAATGAACTAGGCTGTTATTATCATTTCAGGTTGGAGGGTAATGAGGCTCAGAATTTGGGACTTAAATTTTATAGTCAGAGATAAAAGAGACAGCATAAATCCATGTTTTTTTTTTTTTTAATCAAACAATACTAGAAAAAGTCTCCTTCCTGCTTTCTGCCATCAGTCTCTTTCCCAGAAGTAGTCATTCTTGCCAGTTTCTTGTGTGTACTTTCTATAATAGTCTGGGTATGTATCTTTTTTACTTTGAGCAAACTGCTTACTGTTTCGCAGTATTATTATTATTATTATTTTTCCCTTATCTAGGAAGTTGTTCTATATCAGCACAGGTAGATGCCTCTCATTATTTTAAAAATTTCAGAGTAACTCTGTATATGAATGTACTTAATTAAGTTAACTAGTTACCTAATGATAGGCATTTCTGTTATCAGCAGCATTGCAGTGAATATTCTCTTACATATCTTTGTGCCTGTGTATGAGGTTTAGTTTTTAGTGGGTGTAATTGTTGGGTTAAAGGATATTTTCAATGCCTGATATTGCTAATTTGCATTGAGAAATTTATCAGTAATGAGGGCTTGAGAGTGCCAGTTCTTCTACAGTTTCATCAACATAGTATATGATCAAACTTTTTGGTCATTGTCAATCTGATATATAAAAATATTCCATTGTTTTAATTTATCATTATTTATGAGTAAAGCTGAGCTTCAGCCATTTGTATTTTCTTTTTTGTAAACTATCTATTTAGTATTTTGGGGTGGTATTCTCTTTGGCTTTTGGTCATCTTTCTCACTGATTTGTAATAGCTCTGTGTATGTGCTTTCTTTCCAAAATTCTTTGCAAATATTTTTTCTCTTAAAAGTATTTTTGCTTATGGCATTATTTGGATTATGCATAAATAAATTTTATATTTTTAAAAATTCATAGTCTTTTAAAAAGAGGTACTGCCAAATCTAGTTTTGTTTTGTTTTTTCCCCCCAGTGCAGGGGATCAAACCTAGTGCCTCAAGCATGCTAGGTGAGTGTTCTACCACTGTGCTACATCCCCAGCTACAAGTCTAGATTTTTAAAGTTTAGCAACAGAGGCAGAAAAATATACCTGCAAAAGCATCCTTATTCTATCCCTGAAGAGCTCTGTGATCTTGGACGTATTGCTTAATCTCAGTTGTTCATTTGTATAGTACAAATTAATTATTGAGACCACTTAGTTATGTTGTAATTACAAAATGAACTAATGAATGAAAAATGTCATCACAAAAATGTCTTTCAGTAAATATTTTCTTTAGCCTTTCCTGTAGTTCTCTTAATTTTTTAAAAGTGCATCATGCACTGTGTTTCCTCTTATACAAATATGGACTGAGAGTTTTGTACAAAAACAAGATAGACGTGGTCTATAGCCATACCACCCTGGCATCTGATCCTGTCCTCAGAAGCTAAGCAGGATTGGGCCTGGGTAGTCTTTGGATAGGAGACTGCCTGGGAATACTGGATGTTGTAGGCTTGAGAGAAGGACCTGGCAGCCCTGAAACAATCAGCCATCAAAACCTGTGAATAGCAGAGCAGCACTGACATAGTGCTAGGCATGACACATTGTTGGGTAGTGTTTCATTCTTTTATACATAGTGTCGCTATGAGTCAGACTTAACTTGAAGATACCTAACAACAAAAAGATAGAAGTAGAAGAAACTTTGTGATATAAATAATGCTTTCAAATGAATTAGGAGTAAAGTTAAAAATAAAGATTGGGATTGTGTTTGACACTTGTTTTGGAGCTGAAAATATAGCTCAGTAGTAGAGCTTATATTTAGCATGTGCAAGGCTCTGGGTTTGATCCCTAGTACCAAAAAAGGAAATAAAATTTGATCTTATGTGGTATAAAGAAAAATAATCTTCATTTTTTCTTCCCTTAATCTGGGGATTTTACAATGAGAATTTAATAGTATCAGGAGTTTCCCACCTGAAATAACTAAAATGTTTATTCCTTATTATATCTACGATAAAATACAAATTTAGACAAGAACATACTTTTTTGGGGTGAGAGGATCTTTGTATATTGCAGTATTTTGTAGTTTTTTAGATCATGATTACTCAGCCTTGGCATTATTGACTTTTTGGGCTGAATAATTTCTTATTGTGAGAGACTGTCCTGTACATTTTTGTAGCATCTTTATCTATGTGATGTTAGTAGCACCTTCCCCAGTTGTGACCGTGAAAAATATCTCCAGGCATTGCCATGTCTTTCTTAGGGGATAAAATCAAAAGCCCTAAACTTGCCACAAACCATAAATGACTTTATTGTGCATAGATTTTGAACTTAAAAAACTTAAATAAGTCTTCCTGAAATGGTGAACTTACTTTTATGTGATTTCTTGGTCTTTCTTAGGGTGATCTTTTTATAGTCATGGAACAATTCTACCCAGTGGGCCTAGTATTAATGTAAAGGTCCTGGAAGAAAACTATTCTTATGCCACTGTTGAGAAGGAAGAGGACTGATACTTCTTGAGCACCTAATAAGTTGTTGTTTTTATTAGGTGCTGTTGACTCAGGTCCAACTCATAGTGACCCTTTGTACAGCAGAACAAAGCACTCCCCAATTCTGTGCCAGGCACATGATCTTATTTATGTTTAAGCCCATTATTGCAGACACTATGTCAATCCATCTAGTAGAGGGTTTTCCTTTTTTTTTGTTGGCCTGTCATTTTGAACATGATGTCCTTCTCCAGGGATTGGTCCCTCCTGACTGCATGTCTAAAATATGTAAGACATAGTCTATCCATCCTTGATTCCAAGGATCTCACTGGTTGCACTTCTTCTAGGCCAAACCTGTTGGTTCTTTTGGCAGTCCATGGTATATTCAGTATTTGTCTCCACCACCATAATTCAAAGGCATCAAAAGCATCCTGTCTCCCTTGTTCAATGTCCAGCTTTCACCACTATACGATGCAACTGAAAATAACATGGCATGAGTCAGGTGCACCTTCATCTTTAATGTGACATCTTTACTTTTCAATACTTTAAAGAGATCTTTTGCCACAGCTTTCCCCAATGCAGTGCATCTTTTGATTTCTTGATTGCTGCTTCTATGGTTGTTGATGTAGAACCAAGTAAAGCAAAATCTTGAACAACTTCAATACTTTCCCCATTTATTGTAAAGTTGGATACTGATCCAGTTGTAAGGATTTTTTTGTTGTTGTTGATGTTGAGTTGCAGTCCATACTGAAGGCTTTGTTGTTTGATCTACATCAGTGAATGTTTCATATCCTCTTCATTTTCATCAGAGTTGTGTCATCTGCATAATACTGGTTGTTAATGAGTCTTCCTCCAATCCTGATGCCACGTTCTTCTTCATAAAGTCCAGCTTCTCATATTATTTGCTCACCATAGAAATTGAAGAGGTATGGTGAAAGGATACAGCCCCAACACACACCTTTCTCGACTTTAAACCAAACAGTTTTTTCTTGTTCTGTTTGAATGACTGCCTCCTGGCCGTGTACAGATTCCTCATGAGTACAATTAGGTGTTCTGGTATTCCAATTCTTCACAGTGCTATCCATAATTTGTTAATGATCCACACAGTCAAATGCCTTTTCATAGTCGATAAAACGTAGACACTTTTCTGGTGTTCTCTGCTTTTGGCTGATATCCATCTGACATCAGCAATGATGTCCCTAGTTCCATGCCCTTTTCTGAATCCAGCCTGATTTTCCAACAGTTCCCTATCTATATACTGCTGCAGTTACTTTTGAATGATCTTTAGTAAAATTTTGCTTGTGTGTGCTATTGAAGATATTCAATAATTTCCACATTCACTTGGATCCCCTTTCTTGGGAGTAGGCACATTTCACTTGATACAGTCTTTCTATCAGTGGAATTCATCTCCTGTATTACTTACTTAGGGTTGTAGTGTAAGTGGTAGAGTTTACATTTGAACCCTGGCACATCTGTTCTCTAAACATATTTGCTATGCTGCTTCCTATAAATAGTTATTGATAAGATTTCAGTCAAATTTAGGGATCAAAAGGAACATTCACATAATACTACATGTCTGTTGATATGTAAGGGGAACTATTCAGAGTGGTGTTTGAGAGAGAATATTGAGATGATAATACTTACTGAGAATTAATGGTTTTCAATAATCATTGTAACTTGGTGAAACTTTCAGTAATCTTTATAGTTTGATAACATGATAATCCTTATTATCCGTGTTTTACACAAAGAAAAGTAAGGCACTGAAGTAAAGTAATTTGCTCAAGGTCATACTGCTGCTAAGTGGTCAAGCCAATATTGTAACCCAGGTAGTCTAAATAACTCATATAAATTGAATGATTTTTTTTTTCTTTTGAGACAAAGTCTCACTATGTGGCCTAGGCTGATCTTGAACTCCTAGGCTAAAGTGATCCTCTCACCTCAGCCTCCTGAGTAGCTGGGACTGCAGGTACTGAAACATTGCTTTGAGTTTGTATTTTTAAGTGCAACATGACTGATGTGGTGCCAGCCCTTGATAATAACTGAATATATGTATAGGCTGTCACATCTTATGTGAAAATGAACTTATCATTGCACAGACCCCATCTGTGGAAAGTGATTGTTGTATCAAGTTACAGTGGAAGGTTTTTGAAGATATATAAAAGATAATTTTACATTTTGCAACCTTTAGGGATTTATTGCTCATGAAACCTAAGCTTGTCTAGGTTAGTGTATATTATGTCAATACTTTCAAGTCTAGTATTTTCTTAGATTTGGAGTTCCTTCGGTATTTTATTGCTAAAGATAAAAGCATGCATCAGAGAGAAACTCCCTAAGAAACAAAATGTTATTAAATAAAACCTTAAACCACTAGTTCTAAAGATTTCTGATACACTAGATGTGAACATTTTTGAGAACTAGCATAAAATAGTGGGAGAGCTTAGTGTTTGAAGTCAGAATGTCTTAACTTCATTGATGATCTTATTTATAGAGCAGTTAATTTTTAGGAAATGTACTTAGTTTTGGTAGATCACTGATACCAAGAATTACTGATAACTTCTTCCCATCTTGTATAGGTATAACATGAGTACATCATTATGTATGTGTTAAAATATAAAACTTCTTCTGTACTAAAAATGCTTCCAGTCTTACTGATTGATTTTTTTATTTCAGAAAACATTTACCAAATGTCTCTCGTGCATCATAACTGGTAGGCCTTGCATGTACAAAGAGAACATGACCATAATAGTTAGCTGAAGTGTCTTTTGAGTGAATAAACACTGATTTTTTGGTGTTATAAGTGCTATGATGAAAGATGACAGAAATAAGGGACTGGAGTGCTATAGCATTGTGTGATTGTGATGGAACTTCTGTTGGTAATTTTCAAATTATTTTATAGTATCCAATGTTGATAATATAGATAACATTTTAAATTGTATTTAAAAGGACAACAGGACTGTAGACTAGCATGTGTGAGACCCTGAGTTTGACACCCCCAGCACTGAGAAAAAAACAAAAAGGGACTACATGGAACTGTAGAATATTTGATTCAAGTTAAACTATATTTTGGCAAATAGGGTCTACATGTCTACATAGTGGATATAACATGCATTTCCTTCTTTCCTTTTTTTCTTTTTCTTTTTTCTTTCATCAGACAGAGTCTCCCTGTGCATTCTAGGCTGACCTGGAACTTACTGTGTAACACAGTCTAGCCTTGACTTTGTGATCCTACTACCTTAGCTTCCCAAGTGCTGGGATTACAAGCATGTGCTACTATGCCTTGCCTTATAACATCCATTTTCTTATGCTTTATTTTTCCGTTTTTTTCTTTTTGTAAAGAAGCATAAAATTTTAACCTAAGTTTAGGTGATTAGGAGGGGGGTTTATGGAGAAACTTAAAAAGATGTGTCACCTCCAAAATAGTATGTAAAATATTTTGTGTAGTTACTGTTTGCAGAATGTCAAGATCTCCATCCAAGGGATACTGAGAGAAATTTTAAATACTGGGCAGGACAAACCTGGATTAGACTTCATCCAAGACAAACCTGGATTTGAATTCTGGCTCTATTATTTATTCCATCTGTAGATGACCATAGGGTTACTGAAACCCTCTAAACTTTGATTTCCTTGTGTATGATATATGCAGAATTGGCCCTCCATATCTGTGGGTTCTGCATTGACAAATTCAACCAACTGTGGAACAAAAATATTTGAAAATGAAATTGTGTCTGTACTGACCATGTGCAGACTTTTTCCTTGTCATTATTCCTACACAATACAACATAACAACTATACATAGCATTCACATTATATTAGATATTATAAGTAACCTAGAGATGATTTAAAGTTGTTGTTGTTGTTGTTGTTGTTCTTAGGTGCCATTGAGTTGAGTCCAACTCATAGTGACCCTACATACAACAGATGAAACACTCCCTGACACTGTGCCATGCCTGGCACTAAGTCAGTGCTTCTCTGCTATTCATAGGGTTTTTAATGGCTGATTATTTTTGAGAAGTGGTCTTTCAGGCCCTTCTCCCAAGCCTACATCACCTGATGTTTCCAGGTGGTCTCCCATCCAAGTACTAACCAGGCCCAACCATACTTAGATTCTGAGATCTGACAGGATCAGATGTCAGGGTGGTAGGGCTGTAGGCAATTTAATGTACACACAAGGATTGTGCAGGTTATATACAAAATCCTTTATATGAAATGCTGTATCATTTTGGTATCTGCAGAATGTCTCAGAACCAATCCTCCATGATACTAAGGGACAACTGTACATTGTAGGGACATAGGAGACATTCAGTAAACAGAATTTATTTTATCATAGTTGATATTTACATATAGAATTCATATGTACTTTCAAATGTTTATTTCTAAAATTCTTTACTCATTAAAAAAAAAGTCTTGGGACATGCAGAAAAATGGCAAGAAAATGGATCACCATCCATTTTGATTTTAATGTTTTTATTCTTTTTACTTCTTTTTTTCCCAAACATGATTGTAATATCTCATATTCACCTACGTACACGTTGTTGTTGTTAGGTGCTGGTGAGTTGGGTCTAATCATAATGACCCTATGTGCAACAGAATGAAACATTTCCATACACCGTGCCATGCATATGATCTTTTTATGTTTGAGCCCATTGTTGCAGCTACTCTATTCTCACTTTGAGTTATGCCACATCAGCAAATGGAGGTCCTGGGGCTTTACTCCATTCCCATCGTTAAGGTGGACTGTACTTTGAGGAGGCAACTCTTCCCCAACATTTCTTGAATGACTTCCAAACTAGGGACTCATTTTCCTGAACTACATTTGACAGTGCTTCTCTGCTATTCATAGGGTTTTCAATGGCTAATTGTTTTGGGAGTGGGCTGCTGGGTTCTTCTCCTTAGTTTGTCTTAGTCTGGAAGCTCAGCCTGTCTACCCATCTACCGTGGGTGGCCCTGCTGGTATCTGAAATACCGTTGGCATAGCTTTCAGCATCATAGCAACTCAGCCCTCACAGCACGAGCTGACAGACACATGAGGAACACATACATACACATATGTACAATTTTGTATTGTTTTCTTTAACTTAATATTGTGGGTATATTCCTCTGTGGTATTCATAAGCATTTTTTTTCATGTCTTTGCCATATATTTATTGATTGGGTATTATATATTCTGAATAAGCCCTTATGTGTGCAGATTATTTTTTTGTATATCAATTATAATTAATATTGCATATAATCTGTTATACTATTTCCTGAATTCTTTTCTGTAAAGTTATATACCTCCTATATAATTGAATTATGTTCCTATGTGTATCTTCAAGGTTTTTTTTTTTTTTTTTTTTTGCGGTACTAGGGGTTGAATCCAGGACCTTGTGCTTGCATGCTCTGCAAGTGCTGGACCACTGAGCTGCACCCCCAGCCCATTTTTTTACTTTTGAAGACAGAGTCTCACTAAGTTACGCAGACTGCCTCTGGTCTCAAACTTGCGATCCTCCTGCCTCCACCTCCCAAGCTGCTGGGATTATAGGCGTGCGCCACCATGCCCAGCTGTATCTTCAAGTTTTGAAATGAAAGTTGAGTGATTTTTTTTTTTTAGTTTATATTAAGATTTTGAAAACAGTGGCAATATCTAAATTAGGAATGATAATCTCAAATGTACTATTTTGAAGGAATTAAGGTAAGCATATTTAATTTGGTTGCAAAAGCTACTTATGGTCTGTCAAAGTTCACTTATTGGAAATTGGCATTAAAACTAATGAGCTTGAAGAACATTGTAATATTTCAGTTTGCATACAGCTTTCATCCTTCTCTGTGGTCTGTTGCTTTTGTTCTTAGTCTGTTCTCTCCATTCTGTCCTTATTTTTCTTTTCTTGGCACACTTTTCTGAGTGGCCTTGTAAGAGCTGAGGGGTAGATTCTGGACCATCTGGCACTTTCAAACAGTTTAAAAAATTAATTTTGTTGGCTCTGTTTTGAGCCATACTTGCTTGAACTGTACTGGTTTGTCTTTGTGTTTGGAAAGTTTCCTCTTTATACTCTCACAGCTTTTTGTGACTAATTTTTTCCTTAGCACAGGAATTTTAGTAGTATCCGTGTTCATAGATTAAAGTGGAAAGGACTTACTCTCCTGTAATTTTACCAAAAACACCCTCATAAGGGAAACTTCACAAAAGTTTTTTTGAGTTAGTATCTCACTACATAGCCAAGGCTGGCCTCAAACTCATAATCCTCCTTCTTCAGCCTCTTAAGTGCTGGGATTGCAGGTTGTGCCACCATGCCTAGTTCACTATTCTCCCCTCTCCCAGGGCCTCATCCATACTTTGCAAGTGCTCTGCCACTGGGCTGCACAAGACAAGGTCTCTTTAAGTTACATGGGCTACCTCTGGCCTCAAACTGTAGTCCTCCTGCCTCAGCATGTTCAGTATGTTTAGCTTAGTATGTTCAGCTTAGTTCAGTTTTTGATGGTAGCCCCTGAAGCATTTTGAAATATTTAATATCGATGAAGTCTAATTTATCTGTGTTTTGTCATTTGCTGCTTTTGCTTTTGGTGTCATACCTAAGAATCTTTCAACAATTTCAAGGTCATGAAGATTTATTGCCCCCCCCCCCTTTTTTTCTAAGAGTTTTGTAGTTCTAGCTGTTATATCTGGTTCTTTGGTCTATTTTGAGTTGATTTTTATATAGGATTTCAAGTAAAGATCCAACTTTATTCTTTTGCTGTGGTGTGGTGTCCCAGCACCATTTGTTGAAAAGACTATTCTTTTTACATTGAATGATCTTTGCATCCTTTTCAAAAATCAGTTAGCCTTAGATGTATGGGTTTATTTTTGGCTCATAATTCAGTTCTGTTGATCTGTATGTCTCTTGATGGACAGTACAAAATTGTCTTCAGAACCATTGCTTTTTAATAAATTTTGAAATTGGGATGTGTTAGAATTGTTTTTCTCTTTCAGCACTATTTTGGCTTTTTTGAGTTCTTTGCAATTTTATATGAATTTTAGAATCAACTTGTCAGTTTCTACAAACAAGTCAGCTGGGATTTTCATAAGGATCTCACTGAATCTGTAGATTAGTTGGGAGAGTATTTCCATCTTAACAATGTTAATTCTTCCAATCTATGAACATAAAATGTTTTCCTGTTTATTTGAATCTTTTTTTTTTTTTTTTTTTTTCATTTAGTACTAGGGGATTAAATCCAGGACTTCACCCATGGTAGACAATGGCTCTACCACTGAGCTGCACCCCCCAGGCCCTTTTACATTTTATTTTGACACAGGGTCTCACTAAGTTGTACAGGCTGCCTCTGGCCTTGAGCTTGTAATCTTCCTGCCTCAGCTTCTCAAATCACTGGGATTACACGTTTGCACCATGGTACCCAGTTTATTTGTAATTTTTTACTTTTGTTCAAAAGTATCCAGTAGTTTTTCAGAGTATATGTTTTATATTTTATTAAATATATTCCTAAGTATATTATCCTTTTTGATGCTAATATGAATGGAATTGATTCATTAACTTTATTTTCAGATTATTCATGTAAAAATGCCTACCTTAGAGAGTTGTGAAGTTTTTTGTTTTTTTTTTAAATAAGTACAGATTCCTTTAATTTTGCTCACATATTTGTAATTTCTGTAAAAGAGTAAGGTGGTAGTTACCCTTAGTCCCACCTTTGTTTGATGAATATGTAAGTTACGTCCCCTACCCCTTCCCAAAGTCCAGGGTCTAATCAGAAGTCCCACAAGGGTTGTCCTCAGGCTTCTGCTGTGCGCAGGCCAGTCAGCTTCTGGTTTGTGGCTGGAGCAGGGCATGTTGTTCTCTTTGTCTGATGTGGCAGCAGGAGTTCAGTGTAGCATCAGTCCTATCAGTAGTTTTGGGTCCCACTGGCAGGTCCATCCCTCTGAAGTAGCTGAGTTGTGACGGTTAAATGAGATAATACAAGTAAAATACTGAGAGTAGTGCCTGGCTCATAGTAAGGCTTTAAGAAGTAAAAATATTATTATGATAATTACCATTGGTCAAGAATATCTGGCATTGGCCCAATTCTCATACCTTTCTTTTGTACATATGTATTTCTTACAGTGCTTGAATTCCTCTTCCTCTCCTTTGCTTCATTCATTCTACAAATTTTGAATACCTACTCTTTGTGAAGAATAGGTCTTCATACTTAGAATAGTGGACAAAATAGACAGTCATTGACTTGATGCATGAATATTTCTAGTGAGAGAGACCAGCAGAAACAGATAGTAAATGTCAGATATTGATAATGTTGCAGGGGAATGTGGGTCCAGGAATCTGGCAGCAAACCTCAGTTTTTGTGTTCAGCATATGAAAGAATTTATACCTGACACAGAACTTATAGTATAGAATAGAGGCAAGGTTTATTGTGAAAGATAGTATACTTTTAAGGAGTAATTACTGGGGGAAACTGAGGCACTGCAGAAGTTAACATAAACCGAGAGAGGAAGTTGTAAGAAACTCAGTTCTCTGGGTGAATTGGCATAAGGATATTACCCAAGGGAAGGAAAGGCCGGAGAGAGCAGAAGAAAAATTAAGCGAGATTTTTAAAAGGAAAAGTATCTTGGATAGACAGAGAAGATGGCAACCCAAGAGAAGAGGTGACTTGTGTTGAACTGCCCCAGAGAAGGGGACTTGTGATCCTCCTGCCTCAGCCTTCCAAGGTGCTGGGATTACAGGTGTGTGTCACAGTGTCTGCTCTGCCTTAGACTTTGAAGTTTTCAGTTTCAGGGACTGTACTTTCTTATTTTCTAATATCTATGCATATAGACACACAACAGATGTTTAAATATATGATTAAATGAAAGAGCAGAGTAAATGAGCTTTTTTTTTACTTTGTGTTTCATTAGTACATTTTTCTTTGTACTTTGTTTCTGTCTGGTAATAATGATGGTGAATATAATTTATTTTAATACAGTTGTCTGTCATCTTTGGAGGATTGTTTTCAGGACCCTTACAGATACCAAAATCTATGGTTGCTCCTTTTCCTTACATAAGATGGTATAATACTTAGAAATAATGTACACACATCTTCTTGTCTATTTTAAATGATCTCTAGATTACTTATGATACCCAATACAATGTAAATGCTGTATAAATAGTTGTTAGTACTGTAAGTATAGATACTAATGATAATAAAAAAAAGTCTGTGTGTGTTTGGTAAAGGTGGAGTTCCCCCTGCCCCCAGTACTAGGATAGTGAACCTAGGGCCCAGAGGATACTTTGCAAGTGCTTTTACCATGAGCTGCCTTTCCCCTAGCACCTTTTATTTTTTTTTATCTTGAGACAGGAGGGCAAAGAAGTTCCATTTCTGGAACTTCTAGAAGTTCACTTCTGTACAAGGAGTGCTTTAATAAAAGCACACATAATATGTCAGTAATTGTTTGAATAAAAGAAGTAATGTTAATATGTTAACAGATTGAATCTTCTCTTGAATCACTAAGCTGTGTTTGCACATTATTCCAACAGACCTTGAACTAAAAACTTAAAGCAAATAGATGATTTTAGATATTTTTATCCTCTTTGCTGCTTTTCCTCAGCAGCACCTTATCAAGTCTTATGTTCCTGTAACTGCTGTAACAAATATTGTTAGGTGCCCTGAAGTGTCCAACTCATAGCGCCCCTCATAGGGCTTTCAATGGCTGATTGTTTTGAAATTGTTTCGGGAGTGGATTGCCACTTCCTTCTCCTATTTTTTGCAGTGCTGGGGATCAAACCTGGCTCCTTGGGGAGTGTGAAGCAGCACTCTACCCTCTGAGCTAACCCCCAGCCCTGCTCTGACAATAGTTAACTGTATTTTTTTCAACTAGAAATGGAAACATACGGTCTAAATAATTATACCTGAATACTGGAAATTCACACTGGATAAGTGTCTCTGTACTTGTGTGCCAAAAGTAAACTCTCCTCTGATTTCATAGTAGAAATTCTTTTTTCTCTCCCTTCTGTCCCCCAGTTGTGGGAATCAAACCCAAGGCTTTGGGCATGCTAGACAAGCACTGTACCCCTGAGCTACACCCTCAACTCTCCATAGTAGGAATTATTTTTATTTTTCCCCTTTATTAGTAATGATGGAGTATAGAGTAATACAGCATTGGCTTTTTCCACTATGCATTCTTTATATCACTTCTGGCAACACTTTTGTCAACCCACAAAGTTTATGGAGCCTTATGGCTAATATGTAGTAAAACTCAAATGCTTACTTGGGTTATATTTCCCTATTTTCCCCATATACTCATGAAGTTGTAATGTTTACATTGAGATCATCCTCTCCTCATTCATCCCTCCACATTGACCCTTCTCCCCATTCCATCTTCCCCAATCTTGGCTTCTTTCTGCTGGTTCCCTCCCTCCTTTCTACTCTTTATATTATCCCTTAATTGCTAGATTTAGTTAAGCATTTTTCATATATCAATTTATGTATAGGATTTTTTCTTCCTTTAAGTATGATGTAGCTCCTACATATGAGTGAGAACATATGGTATTTCTCTTTTAGAGCTTGTGTTCATTTGCTTAAGATGATGTTCTCCCGTTCCATCCATTTTGCTCCAAATGATATTATTTCATTTTTTGTTGCTGAGTAGTATTCCATTGTGTTTATGTACCATACTTTTTAAATCCATTCTTCTGTTGGTGGGCACCTTGATTGTTTCCATATTCTTGCTATTGTGAAAAGTACTGCATTGAATATGAAAATGCAGGTGTCTCAGTGGTATGATGACTTGTCTCCTTTGTGTTTATTCCCAGTAATCCTCTAGCTGGGTCATATGGCAGTCTATTTTTAGTTTTGTGAGGTATCTCCATATTGATTTCCAAAGTGGTTGAACCAGTTTCCAGTCCCATCAACAGTGTAAGAAGGCTTCTTTTTCTCCATATCCTTGCCAGCATTTGTTACTATTTGTTTTGTTGATCTTGACCATTCTTACGGGAGTAAGGTGGAATCTTAGAGTTGTTTTGATTTGCATTTCCCTAATGGCTAGGGATATTGGGCATTTTTTCATGTGCTTCTTAGCCTTACAAACTTCTTCACTTGAGAACTGTTTATTTCCTTTGCCCACTTGTGTATTGGGTTATTTGATATCTTGGGATTTGCTTTCTTGAGTTCTTTGTAAATTCTAGAAATTAGTCCTCTGTCAGGATGTGTAGGATGCAAAGATTTTCTCCCATTCAGTGGGCTCTTCCTTTACTATTCATTGTTTCCTTTGCTGTACTGAAGCTTTTTAATTTCGTGTAGTCCCATTTGTCTATTGTTGCAATTTCCTGGGCAACTGGAGTCTTATTAAGAAACTGCTTTCTTATGCATATATGTTGGAGCATGTTCCCTATCTTTTCTTCTAGTAACTTTAAGGTTTATGGTTTTATGTTGAGGTCTTTTGTATATTTTAAATTAACTCTCATGCAGATTGAGAGATGTGGGTCTGTTTTCATTTTTTTGCAGGTGGAAATCCATGTTTCCCAGCACCATTTGTTGAAGAGGCTATCTTTTCTCCAATTTACCTGCTTAGCTTCTTTGTCAAAGATCTGGTGGCTATAGATGTGTTGGTGTATCTCTGAGTCCTCAGTTCTGTTCCACTGGTCTTCAGGCCTTTTTTTGTGCCAGTACCAAGCTGTTTTTGCTCCTGTACCTTTGTAGTATAAAGTCAGGGATTGTGATCCCACCTGCACTAGTTTTGCAGTTTAAAAGTGTTTTGGCCGTATGTGGTCTTTTGTGTTTTCAATGTGAATTTCAGTATTATATTTTCTATTTCTGCAAAGTCTCTCATTGGAATTTTAATGGGAATTGCATTAAATCTGTAGACTGCTTTTGGTAGTATAGTCATTTTCACAATATTGATTCTCCCAATCCATGAGCAAAGTAGTCCTTCCACCTTCTGGTATCCTCTGTGATTTCTTTCTCTAATGTTTTGAAGTTTTCCTTCTAGAGATCTTCAGGATCTTTGGTTACATTCATTCCTCAGTATTTAAGTTTTTGGTGGGTATGGTGAAAGGGATTATTATTGCCTTAATTTCCTTCTCTTCCTGCTCACAGTTGGTGTAAAGGAAGGCTACTGAGTTTTGAGTATTAATTTTGTATCCTGCCACTTTGCTGAAGAAATTAATTAGGTCTGAAAGTTTTCTAGAGGAGTTTTTGGGGTCCTTTAGGTAAAGGATCATGTCATCTACAAATAAGGATAATTTGACCTCTTGTGTGCCTATCTATATCCCTTTGATTTTTTTCTCTTGTCTGATTACTCTGGCTAGGACTTCAATCACAATGTAAAATAAGATAAGAGAGAGTGGGCATCCTTGTTTTGCTCCTGATCTTAGAGGAAATGGTTTCAATTTTTCTCCATTTAATATGATTGGCTGTAGGTCTGTCATAAATAGCCTTTATGATGTTGAAATATTTTCCTGTTATGCCTGTCTTCTCCAGGGTTTTTATCATGAAAAGGTGTTGCACTTTGTCAAAGGCCTTCTCAATATCAATTGAGATGATCATGTGGTTCCTGTTTGCAAGTCTCTTGATAGGTTGAATTATATTGATTGAGTTTTGTGTGTTGAAGCATCCTTGCATCTGTGGAATAAATCCCACTTGGTCATGATGAATAATCTTTTTTACTTGTTGCTGAATTCCACTTACCAGGATTTTGTTGAGAATTTTTGCATCTATGTTCCTTAGGGATATTGGTCTACAGTTCTCTTTCTTATCCTTGCCCAGTTTAGGTATCAGGGTGATGGTGGTTTCATGGAATGGGTTTGGGAGTGCTCCCTCCTTTTCTACTTTTTGAAATAATTTAAGGAGAACAGTTCAGTAGAGTTCAGTAGTTCCGAAGGTTCAGTAGAGTTCTGCTGTGAACCTGTCAGGTCCTGGGCTCTTTGTTGGGAGATTTTCTATTATATTTTCTATTTCAGTATATGTAATGGGTCTGTTTAGATTGCTTGTGTCCTCCAGGCATAATTTTGGTAAATTGTATGTGTTAATAAATGTATCCGTTTCATCTGTATTTTCATTTTTGGGGGAATACAATTTCTCAATGTATTCTCTAGTGATTTTCTGGATTATGTTGGCATCCGTGGTTATGATTCCTTTCTCTGTTTTTTTCAGTTTTGGCCTTTCTTTTTTTTTTTTGTTTTGGTGAGATTGGCTAAGGGAGCATCTATTTTATTAACTTCTTAAAGAACCAGCTCTTAATCTTGTTAATTCTTTGGATTAACTTTTTAGGTTCTAATTGGGATATTTCTGCCTTGATCTTGATAGTTTCTGTCTGAGTCCTCCTTTTCGGATTAGTTGACAGCAGTCACTGCTATGAACTTCCCTC
Source organism: Pedetes capensis (assembly GCA_007922755.1). Classification (NCBI taxonomy): domain Eukaryota; kingdom Metazoa; phylum Chordata; class Mammalia; order Rodentia; family Pedetidae; genus Pedetes; species Pedetes capensis. The sequence goes on from VMDO01015887.1 coordinate 19,557, forward strand.
TTAAAACTGCCTTTGCTCTATCCCATAAATTTTGGTAAGATGTATTTTCATCCTCATTTGGTTGCAGGAATCTTTTAATTTCCACTTTAATTTCTTCAATAATCCATTGATCATTCAACAGTGTATTATTTAGTCTCCACGAATTTGTAAAATTTCTGAAGTTTTTCTTGTTTGTGAGTTCTAATTTTATTCTGTTGTGATCTGATAAGGTACAGGGGATGACTTCTTTTTTCTGTATTTGTTGAGGCTATTTTTAAGTATTAAAATGTACTTGGGATTTGCTTTCTTGAGTTCTTTGTAAATTCTAGAAGTTAGTCTTCTGTCAGATGTGTAGGATGCAAAGATTTTCTCCCATTCAGTGGGCTCTTCCTTAACTATTCATTGTTTCCTTTGTTTTACTGAAGCTTAGAAAAAGTTCCATTTGGTGCTGAGAAGAATGTATATTCCTGATCAGATGGATGGAATTTTCTGAAAACATCTGTAAGTTGCAGTTGGTCTAAGGTGCAAATTAAGCTTATCGGTTGTCTATTGATTTTTTTGTTTTGATGACCTGTTCCTTGGTGAAAGTGGGGTATTGAAGTCTCCCATAATTATTGTGTCTGGTCTAATATTTTCCTTTATTTTCAATCAAGTTTGTTTTATGAAGATAGGTACCCCTGCATTTGGAGACTATATATTAAATAACATTATGGGTTTCTGGTTGATTGTTCCTTTTAGTAATATGTAGTGTCCTTTATCTCTTCTAATTTTGGATTGAAATCTAATCTGTCTGAAATTAGTATTGTAACTCCTCCTTTTTTTGTTTTCCCCCTGCTGGGTGTATTATTTTCCAATCTTTAGTTCTCAACCTTTTATAGTCTTTGTGGGTTAGGTGAGTCTCTTGAATGGTACATATTCAGAGTTTTATGTTTTTTTAATCCAGTTGGCCAGTCTGTGTCTCTTAATTGGTGAGCTAAGACTGTTTACATTGAGAGTAATTATTGAGAAGTGTTTATTATAATGTATCAAATCGGTACTTGTTTTTTTTAATTCGTATTTCCTTCTTAATTTCCTCTCATGTTAATTGTTCACTTTTTTGATCTTGTATGTGGGGTTGTCTTACCTCCTCTGTATCTGGTAGTTGATTAAGGATCCTCTGAAATGCTAGCTTGGTGGCTGTGAATCGTTTGAACAGGGTAATATTGTGGAATCATCTTGTACTTATAATCTATTTTAAAAGATAAATTGGATGGCTAATGTAGTGTCTTGATTGGGAGTTATTCTTTTTCAGAGCTTGGATGATGTCTCTCCAAGCTCTCCTAGCTTTTACTGTTGTTGTGGAGAAGTCCATTGTTACTCTGATGGATTTGCCTTTGTAGGTGAGTTGGTGCTTCTCCCTTTTCTGCTTTCAGAATGGCTTTTTTGCACTCTAAGTTTAGCATTCTGATTATAATGTGTTGTGGGGAGGATTTGTTTTGGTCTGCTCTGTTTGGGGTTCTGAATGAGAGGTAGCCATCTCTTGCCTTAGATATGGAAAGTTTTCATCTGATATTTTTTGGAATAAATTTCCTAATCATCTTGTGTTGATTTCTGCTCCTTCATGAACCCCCTGAATTTTTAGGGCTCATCTTCTCATTTTTGTGAGAAACCTCTTAGAGATCTTGTTGATACTCCTTCATCATTCTCTCTGTCTTGGCTTGTGAGTAACTAATATCTTGTACATCTTCCTCTGTAATAGCTGTCCTGTGTTCAGCTTCATCTATTTTGGAGACTAAAGATTTTATTAAAATATTTATTTCATTCAATTTTCCATGCAGCTCAAGAATTTTTTTTTTTTTTTTAATTTTTTAGTTCTTTGGAGAATTTGTCCTCCAAATGAGATACCTTCTTATGCAGAGCTTCAGGAGAACTGGTGGTGGTGTCTTTGATGTCTCTTAGTATATTTATAAGGAAGGTTTAGAATTCTGATTCTGGCATTTTCAGAAATCAGGATTGCCTGATTTTATTTGTTGAGAAGCTTTGGTCTACAGGATCTTCCCACCCAGTATGTCCTTTTGGGTTTTGTGTGTTTTCCTACTGAGGTTTGCCCATTGCTTGGTCTAAGAGCCAGGTTCTACCTCCTTTGTGTGTAAAGAGATTTTTCCTTTAAGTTTGGGTGATGATGAATCACTGGTGCATCTCTCTCACTCCCTGCCCATTGTTTGCAGTCTCAGTGCCCAATGTCTAGGTTCTGCTGCAAAGTCTGTATTCAGCACTGCCCCCCTCAGTTTCTCACCATCCCCTGCATTCCGATACCCCAATTGGTCCATAGCCTAGACCGTGTGTCTTAGGTTGTTGAGTCTGCGGCACTATTACTCCAAGTCACAAGCCCCACCTGCCCCCAGATGTGGCTTGTTCTGGACCATGTCTTCTAGGATCAGGGAACCATCAGCTCATGTTGCTCTTCGCCATGCCCTGGATTCTCCACCCCTCATTTTCCCTCTTTCCAGTTTGTAGTTCCAATGCAACTGGGGGCCAGGGTGGCAACCATTTCTACTTCTCTACTGGGGAAGGAGTGGGGAGAGGAGATAGGAAAAAAAAAGAAAGAAATAGAAAAAAGCAGAAAAAGAAAAAAATGGGAAAGTGAAATATACTGAAATTAAAAATAAAAAAGGAAAGAAAAGAAAAAGGAAGAGAGAGATAAAAAAAGGGGGGGGAGGTTGCTGCATAGAGTTCCTGTGATGGAGGGATGATGTGGAAAGTTGGTGTCAGCTCTCTTGGGCTGGACCAGAATTCAGGGTGCTCTTGGTGACCTGCCCTGTGGGGTGCGCTGCCAGTGCTGCATTAGCAGGGAGGCAGCGTATCCCTTGCAGTCCTTCTGAGATGACTTCTTTCCCCACAGAGCTCCTGGGCGCAGAGATGGCTGCAGCAGATGGCGGTGAGCCAGGACCTAATGCTGCCCTTTTGCATGTGTCCTAACCCCCTTTGAGCTCATTTGCCAATCCCACACTGCAGTGGGTGGGATGATATTGAACCACCCTCAGTGGATTTGAGGCTTGCAACCCCATGTTGGACTTGGGCCACACTGCTCTCCTATCACAAACTGTGCAGCCATGACCTTTGCTGGGGAGAGAGATGGTGGACTGCGCTGCTGGCACCCACCATGCTTTCCATCCAGACTCACTCACCGATTTCTCTCTGTGGGAAGTGCTGCTAGTGTCTTGTCGACTGGATGCTGGCAGGTTGCCAGGGCTGTGCTCCCCTGGAATTTTCCCTGGACTGTATGCTCTCCATGCTCTGCGATCAGGGCAATGAGGGATCCTCCACTATGGTTTCTCTACTTCTTCTCCACTTTGGACTCCAATCTCATTCCCTAAACTCTCTTTGCTGTCTGTGCAGTTCATATCGTGCTGGAGGAATTGTTGGTGGGTTTCCTGGAGGCCAAGTTCTGTGGAGGTGATAATTTTCTCTTCCTGCTGGAACAGAGCTCCATGTTTCTGATGGCACACTCTTTTGATAGTAGGAATTCTTGTTCCTAGAACTATCTTGAGAAAAGTCAAAATAATAATTTCTTTACTGGGTAATTCTCTATAGATCTGCATTGAGTGATCAGTAGACAACTCCCAGAGCAACATTTGCATTTAAAGAGAAGTTTGCTGAATGGTCCAAATGACAAATTGGTAAGATGTTTATAGCTGAAGGAATATATAGTGCTAGTATTTTACTAATCTAGGGACTGAAATAAAACAAATCTTAGGCTGGGGGCTGTGACATATGTCTGTAATCCCAGTAACTTGGGAGGCTATGGCAGGAGGACTGTGACTTTGAGGCCAGAGGCAGCCTGTCCAACTTAGTGATCCCTTGTCTCAAATAAAGAGGTAGGGGCTGGGGTCCAGCTCAGTGATGAAGTGTGCCCAGCATATGCAAGGCTCTATGTTCAACCCCCTGTACTGGAAGAAAAAAAAATCTTCTCACATTATAGTATAGATTAGCCAAAAGTATGATTTTGTCATTTGGCTGAAAAAAGATGCATTTTATTTCCTGACTTTTGGACTTATTTTCAGGAAAACACAAACACATGCAAGGATTGTTCATGGTATGAAAAGCATTCAGTGTAATGTAGTACATTAATAGAATTAAGGAAGAAAACCATGTAATCATCTCAATTGATAAAGAAACCATATTTGACAAAATTCAGCAACCTTTCATGATGAAATCAGTCAATAAACTAGCAATAGGAAGGAACTTCCCCAACATAATAAGGCCATGTATGGAAAAACCAACAGCAAAAGCATCATACTCTTTGATGGAAAACTATAAATTTTCTTCTTGAGGTCAGGAATAAGACAGATGCCAGCTTTCACCACTTCTATTTAACATAGTACTGGAAGTTCTAACTATAACATTCAGACAAGAAAAAATGGCATCAAAGTTAGGAAAAGTAAAATAATCTGTATATAAAATAGTTTTAAAATGTTTATTGTAAATAACATGACAAAATCTATAATTTTTCAGTGTATAAATAAATGTTAACTATAAGCACAACATTGTACAGCAGATCTTTAGAACTTTTTCATGTTGCATGACTGAAACTCTATGGAAGAACAACTTATTTACCCCTTTCCTAGCCCCTTGCAACCACCATTTTACTTCCTGCTTCTGTAGTTTGTCACATAAGTGGAATCCCACAAAATTTGACCTTCTATAACTGAAGATATCTTAATGTTGTAACATATGTCAGGATTTCCTCCTTCTTATGGCTGAATAATATGCAATTGTATGTGTGTATATATCACATTTTCAAAAACTATCATTCACCAATGGACATTTAGATTATTTCCACTGCTTGGCTGTTGTGAATAAATCTGAAGTGAACATGTAAATGAAAATATCTCTTTAAGAATTTGATTTCACTTCTTTTGTATAAATACCCAGAAATGAGCTTGCTGGAACTTATGGTAGTTCTACTTTTAATTTTTTGAGGAACCTTCATATTGTTGTGACATGATTTTTTTAAGATGTGGAAAACCATAAAGATTACACAAGAGAACTCTTAGAGCTAATAAAGAAGTTCACCTGTTTCAGGATGCAAAATCAACACAGAAAAATCAGTTAATTTCTATACACTATCAATAAATAATTTGAAAAGGACATTAAGAAAACAGTCTTATTTACTGTAGCACCAAAAAAGAGTGAAATACTTATATATGAAGACATGAATGAATAGATATTCTATGTTCATGGATTGGAGGACTTAATATTGTTAAGAGGACAGTACTACCCAATGCATTCTACAAGCTCAACATAATTCCTATCAAAATCCCAGTAGCATTTTTTTTTCAGAAATGGAAAAAAAAATCCTAAAATTCATATGGACTCTCAAGAGATCCCAGAGAACCAAAACAATCTTTTTGTGTGCGTGTGTGTGGTACTTGGGGGTTGAATCTAGGGCCTTGCACATACTTCACAAGTGTTCTGTCACTGGATTGCACCTGTAGCCCATTTTTCATTTTGAGTCAGGGTCTTGCTCAAGTATGCCGGATGCCTATGGCCTTGAACTCTCCATCTTCCTGCCTCTACCCCCCGATTTGCTGGGATTACAGACTTGTGCCACCATGCCTGGATCACCAAAACAATCTTGAAGAACAAAGTCAGAGGACTTGCTCATGCTGATTTCAAGACTTACTACAAAACCACACTAATTGAAACTATCATATTGGCAAAGGACTAACAATAGGCCAACAGAATTAATTATAGACCTCAGGAAAAAAAAACCTTGTATATATTGCCAGATGTTTTGCAAGGGCACCAAGAACACCTACACAATGGGAAAAGAGCAGTCTTTTCAGCAAATGATATTGGGAATACTGGATATCCACATGCATCAAACCTGTAAAGTTATTTATCATGTCAGGTCTAGTAACATCACTGTTAAGGAGTTAGCTACAGTTGTCAAAATCTACAAGTTTTGTACTAGGCATGTTGGCTCATGCCTATAATGCTAGCAATTCTGGAGGCAGAGGTAGGAGGATTGCAAGTTTGAGGCCAGAGGCAGGTTGCATACCTTAGTGAGACCCTGCCTCAAAATAAAAAGTGAAAAATAGGTTAGGAGTGCAGCTCAGTGGTAGAATTGCTTGAAAATCATGCAAGAACCCCTGGGTTCAACCTCCAAGTACCACAAGAGAAAAAAAAAAAAAAAAAAAGAAGAAGAAGAAAAGAAAGAAAGAAAATATTTGGTTGAGAACCAAAATATTTGAGCACAGAGCTGTTTGAGTGCTGAGTTACCACTGTATTTGTTAAGATACTTGTATCTAAAATATATAAAAAGTCAGGTGTGGTGGCACATGCCTGTAATATCTATATTCAGGAAGTTGGGGCTGGAGGATTGTGAGTTCAAAGCCAGCCTGGGCTAGATAGATCCCATCTTTAAAAAAAAAGATTTTTCTAAAAAAGCTACACAAATGGCTAATATGTACATAAAAAGATGCTCAGCATCACTAATTATTAAGGAAATGTGATCAGAACTACAATGAGGTCCACACCTATTAGGATGATTGTTATAGAAATAAAAACAAAACTAACAGGTATTGGTGAGTATGTGAAAAAATAATGTTGCTGAAGAGAATGTAAAATTGTGCACTCATTGTGGAAAACAATATGGCAATTCCTCATTATCTTATTAAACATGGAATTACCATATGATACAGCAAATCCATGTCTGGATTAATATCCAAAAGAATTGAAGGCAATAATGAGAACAGATATTTGTCCACCAATGTTTATAGCAGCATTATTCATAATAGCCAAAAGATGAGAATAACCCAAATGTCCATCTGGAGATGAACGTAAAAACAGAGTGTACAAGCAATGGTTATGTGTTTGGGACCCAGCTGGTGGTGCTGATTGTGGACATAATGTGACTTTGGGAAGTGGGTCACTGGGAGTGCGTCTTTGGAAGTTTTACCAGGACCCTTGAATCCAATAGTTCTCAGTCTGCTCCTGATCCACTATGACATGAGGTCTCCTGACCCAGGCCCCACTGCCTGCCCTGCTGCCATACTTTTGCCATTATGGACTGAGACCCTCTAAACTGAGCTGCAATGAATCATTCCTACTATACAACAACAGAGTTGATCAGATATTTTGCCACATTGACACACAAAGCAAATGGAATATTATCACATGTCGAAAAGGAATGCAGTTCTGATATGTGATATAACATGGAAGAACCTTGGAGACATTATGCTAAATAAGCTGAACCTAAAAGTATAAAGATTTATGAATCCACTTACATGAGGTACTTAAAATAGCAATATTTTTATAGAGACAGAAGTAGAATAATTGATAAACAGGAGTTAAGGGGAGGGATTAATGGAGAGTTGTTTAATGTGTAGAGAGTTCCAGTTTGGGAGGTCCAGGGTGATGAGGGCAGTGGCTGGTGAGTGGGAAAGTCCTGGCTCTGTAGCTCTGCAAAACGAGACCTCAGTTCAGAAGAAGACAGTAGAGTCTCTGACAAATACATTTGGCTGTTGACCATGAGATTAGGTCCAAAGGATGTATTTCTTGAAACTTAAGCTAAGGAAAAGACTATGAGAACAAGCCCAAGACAGTTTACCAGTGGCTGAAATGGAGAATGACCATTTGATTTGATTCAGGATTGAGTATACTGAGAAGAAGCTTGAATGAGAAGCCCTATAAATGCACTAAATATGAAAAGACTTTTAGTCAGACTTTAGCTCTTTTTCAGCACCAGAAGCTCTGTACTGGAAGAAATCCCATAAATGTGCTGATTGTGGGAAGTTTCTTTCATAGTACTAATCTTATTCAGTGTCAATAGATCCATATTAGGGAAAAGCCCTGTATAAGTGATGAGTGCAGAGAAAGATTTAAACAGCTGAAATCTCATTCAGCACCAGAGAATTCATGCTAGAGAAAAATCTTACCAGTGTGATGAGTGTGACCCATATTTCAGTCAGAGTTCCTGCATTATTTAGCATCAGAGAAGCCACACTGGGAAGAAACTCTCCTAGTGCAGTGAATATGACAAATGCTTCCACCAGAGCCTTCATCTGAGGCAGAATGTGAAGGCACATAAAGAAGAGAAGCCTTGTAAAACCCAGGGTATAAATACCAGAGCAAAAACTCACTTAGTATCCTCCTGGAAGCTGGCACTGGAAGGAAGTCAGCAGTAAAGGGTACTGCTTCAGCACTCTCTTTTAAAAGTGAAGATTTGGATCCTGTGGCACACACCTGTAATCTCGGCAATTTGGGAGGCAGAGGCAGCCTGTGTAATTTAGCAAGACCCTGTCTCAAAATAACAAAAGTAAAAAAATAGGCTGGGAGTGCAGTTCAGTGGCAGGGCGCTTGCAGAGCATGCATGAGGTCCTGGGTTCAACCCCCAGTACTGCACCCCTCGCCCCCCAAAAAGATAAAAGCTCTCTCTTTTAGGACTGGCAATGCTTTATAGTAGAGTTTATGGGAGAGCACTTAAATACTGGATCCTTTCTTAGTGTGGAGGCCTTGGGAGTTTAATGGCATTACTGGGCTGCTGCTACATGATTGCAAGAATCCTCATTTCTTTTTTTGTGTGACACAGAGCACGAAGAACTGAAAATATATCCTGAGAGATAAAATCCTTGTCCTCATTTGAAATTACTTCTTGCATTGCTTTGATAAAAAGCATCGTGTTTTCCTGACTCACTTGTGAAAATACAGGCATGCCAATGATTACTTGAGGACTTTTCTGTGGAAGAAATAATTCAGTAAAAAGAAGAAAGAAACCAGGCACCATGGCACATGCTTGTAATCCCAGCGATTCAGGAGGCAAAGGCAGGAGGGTCACAAGTTCAAGGCCAGAGGCAGCCTGCAGAATTTAGTGAAATCCTGTCTCAAAATAAAAAGTAAAAAATAGAAGGGTGTGGCTCAGTGGTAGAGTGCTTGCAAAAACATGCATGATTCCCTGGATTCAATTCCTCAGTACTGCCAGAAAAACAAAACAAAACAAAACAAAAAGAGTTCTGCAACAGGCTAGGAGGTCTTATATTTGTAATGTTTTGAGTATATTAGCCATCAGTTGATAAATGCAACTCAGGATTCAATATAATAAAATTTATTCAAATTCACAAATTTTTAATCAATAAAACCTATCTGTGGTGTTTTTGGGGTTTTTTTGGTTGTTGTTGTTTATACTTTGTTTGAGACAGGATCTTGCTATGTAGCCCAGGCTGGCCTCTACTTTCCATCCTCCTGCCTCAGCCTCTCAAGTACTGGGATAACAGGTATGTGCTGCCACACCTGGCTAAGCTTTCTTTTTTTTTTCTTCCCTTTTGCTTACTAATTGTTACTAATTAAAGGAGTAAGAATGTCCCTTATTTTCACCATATTCTTAGTGTTCCTAAAGAAACCAAGGTGAGAACTAAATTAAACTACAGGTTTCCTGTACCTACTAATACCATTCTTTGTAATGATGTTACGGTTTGTCACTTGCTTTCTAGAAATTTGGATGGATTTATATTGATCCATACTCATGGCATCTCTCTTGGTTTCTCTTGTTCTCTAACAAATGGAGCCTACCTTTTAGACCTACATGAATAAACAAACTGTATTTTGTCCACAAAAATCTCAGTTTGCTGCTGGCCAAAAAAAATCTATAGTTTACAGGCCTACCTACTTTTGAGACTGAGTTTTTGATACAGTGGTTGTCTTAGACAAATGTTTTTAAACAACACAAGTCACGTAATGTGTCAGTGCATCATAGCTCCTTTATAATTTAACTTTTTCTACATTATAGGAATTAAGAAAGGTAGCGTTTAAGCTGGGCCCTGTGGTGCATGCATATAAACCTAGCGACTTGAAAAGTTGAGGCCAGAGAATTGAGACTTTGAGGCCAGAGGCAGCCTACATAATTTAGCAAGACCTTGTCTCAAAAAAAAAAAATTTTTTTTTCCCAAAGGGTTAAGAGGTGAAGCTCAGAGGTAGAGCACTTGTCTAGCATGTGTGGGCACTCCATCTCCCAGTACTGCAGAAAAATAAAAAAGCAAGCTAGCAAATATGTTTCTTAACTTCTATCAGAATGATGCCAATTTGGGATGATAAAAAAAGTCCTGGAAATGCAAAGTGGAGATAGCTGTACAACAGGGTGAACGTACCTAGTGCCACCAAATTGTACACTTGAAAATGCACAATTTTGTGTTGCATGTATTTTACCATAATAATTAAAAATGAAAAAGGCTAGGCTTCATGGCACATGCCTGTTATTCCAGTGACTCAGGAGACTGCAATAGGAGGGTCATGAGTTTGAGGCCAGATGCAGCCTGCACAACTTAGTAAGACCATTTCTCAAAATAAAAAATAAAATAAGGTCTGAGGGTTCAGCTCAGTGGTAGAGCACTTGCCTATCATGTGGAAGGCCCTAGGTTCAACCATTCAGTACTGCAAAAAATAAGATAGTTCACCAACAAACAAACAGCAAAAGAAAAACAAATGAAGAAAACACTAGACATTCCTCTGAAAAAGTTATACAAATAGTCAAATAGCTCATGAAAAGATTCACAACATCATTAGGTTTTAGAGAAATTAAATCAACCACAGTAAGAAGCCATTTCACATCCATTTGGATAGCTTTTTTATATAGTGTGTAAAAAAAGGAAAATATGTGTTAGCAAAGATTGGGAAATACTGAAATCCTTTTTTGCATTGCAGGTGGGGATGTGAAATAGTGCAGCTACTATGAAAAACAGTTTGGCAGTTCCTAAAAAAATTAAAAAGAGACTATCTAGTTCTTATACTCCTAGATACAGACCCAAAAGAATTGAGTGCAGGGACTCAGATGCTTGTATACCAGTGTGCTAGCAGCATTGTTCACAGTAGCCAAAAGGTTTAGCGCTGGGAGTATGACTGTGATAGAGCACTTGCCTAACATGCATGAGGCCCTGGGTTTAGTACTCAGTATAAGGAGAAAAAGTAGTATATACATGCAATGAAAAAGTATTGAAATTATATGTGACGATGTGGAAAAAATTTAAAGACATGTTAAGAGAAATAAACTAGAAAAAAATGGCAGATACTCTGTTTCTACTTATATGAGTGTCTTTGTTTATGCTGTTTAAAAAAATACTTCTTATTGTTAGGTGCTGGTGAATTGGTGTCTGACTCATAGTGACCCTATGTACAACAGGGGAAACACTATTGTCAGTGCATCTCTGCTATTCATAGGGTTTTCAATGACTGTTTTGGGGGAGTGGTTTGCCAGGTCCTTCTCCCAAGCCTAATGCACCTGGTTTTCCCAGGTGGTCTCCCTTCCAAATACTAACCAGGCCAGACCCTGCTTGGCTTCCAAAATATGACAGGATTGGACGCCATAGTGGTATGGCTGCAGGCATTAAAAAAAAAAATACACACACACACACACACACACACACACACACACACACACAGAGAGAGAGAGAGAGAGAGAGAGAGAGAGAGAGAGAGACAGACAGAGACAGACAGGATAATTTATATAGAATAGAAATTTATTTCTCATGGTTCTGGAGGCAATGAAGTCCAAGAGCAAATTGGCAGCAGATTCAGTGTCTGGTTGGGACTGTTTTCTCCTTCCAAGATGAAGGCTCATGCTGTATTTTCACATGGCAGAACAGATGGAGGAATCAAAAGGGTGAAACTTCTTTTATAAGACCCTTAATTCCATTCATGATGGAGGAGCCCCCATGATCTAATCATCTCTTAGCTAATAGCCCCATATCTTAATACTAATGAATTGGAGCTTAAATTTCAGTGTTTATTTTGGAGGGACACAAATATGTAAACCATAATGATGAGGTACTTAGAATATACAAGTGCATAAAGATAAGAAATAGAATTGTGGTTAACAGGAGCTTAAGGGAGAAGGGAGTAATGGGATGTTAGTATGTAATGAATAAAAAGATGAAATAATTCTGAAATAGTTGTGTTTAATGATGAGGAAATGTTTTGAGAAATGTGTCACTGGGCAATTTCATTGTTGTGCCAATATCACAGAATATACTTACACAATCCTAAATGGTGTAGGCCATTGCTCCTAGGCTACAAACGTGGGGCATGTTGTACTAAATACTGTTAGTAGTTGTAACATAGTGGTATTTGTATATCTAAGCAGGTTTGTTTTTACTAGCATCACCACAAATGCATGAGTAATGTGCTAGGATGTTCAGACAACTACTGTGTCTTAGGCAATAGGAATTTTTCACCTTATGGATCACTTTTTAAATAATAGTCTTTTATTGACTGAAACATTGTTATGAAGTATATATATGACATGGTGGTGATGGATAGACAACATTGTGAATATACTTAATGCTGCCAATTTGAGACTTAATATCATGTCATCTATAAAAACTTATGAACCTTCTAAACTATATGAGTATATAGGTGTTTCTTAGGTCTGTTACTTTATTTCTTTTTTTTTTACTTTGTTTCTTTTATGAGTTAGACAAATGAGTTTATCAGTTGTCAGTCAAAATTGAGGTTTTGAGAATAAAAGCATTAAAACTCACATGTAAAGAAGTCACATTGTTATTCTGTGGACTAGTTTAATAAAAAGATTTTATTTTTTCATAATTATAAGTCTCATTTTACTGTCACTTTTATACTTTATAATCACACCTAAAATTCTTCTTGGTTGAATTAAGTGGTATTTTTTTTTGCCACCAGAGAAGGACCATAGCAAAGATGATGTGTGAGAGTTAGCAGATTTTTATGTCTTGGTACTTCTAAGATGCATACATTGCATGTAGACCCATTCAAATAGGTCTTGCTGGGCTGATTAATGAGTGTCTTTCACCCTTTTTTGCACACTCTCAAATGAAATTGCACATCATATTGCTGTATCCTTGTGAGGAGATTAGGTCATATTCAGTCTAGTCTTTATGTGCAGCATACTTTTTTTAACTTTTAAAAAACTTTAATTTAGCTTATGTTAATTGTACAAAATAATTGGCTTCATTGTGACATTTTCATACATGCATATAATGTACTTTGATCACAGTCACCCCACTATTACGCTGTCTTGCCCTACCTCACTTTTTCCCTGGTTCCCTTCTTTCCAGGTAGACAGTCCCCCTTCTTTCATGTCTCTTACTCCAGGTTCCGTACATGAGAGAACACATCTTTCTGAGTCTGGCTTATTTCACCTAATATGATGATCACCAGTTTCTTCCATTTTCCTCCAAATGACATGATTTTATTCTTCCTTATGGCTGAATAAAACTCCATTGTGTATATATCTCACATTTTCCTTATCCATTCATCTGTTGATTAGCTGATTCTGTAACTTGGCTATTGTGGATAGTGCCACAATAAACATGGGTATGCAGATAATCTCTGTTGTATGCTGACTTTGATTCCTTCAGGAATATGCCCAGGAGTGGTATAGCTGGATCATATGATAGTTTTATTTCATGTATGTATATATTTATTTATTTAGAGATAGGATTTTGTTTCACCATCACAAGCTGGCCTTGTATTTCCTATTTTTATTTCCATTTATTTCCTCCTGCCTCAGTCTGCCAAGTGTTGGGAATTATAGGCATGCACCACCATGCCTGGCTCTATTCTTAGTTTTTTTTGAGGAACCTTCATACTTATTTTCATACTAGCTGGGCTATTTCCACCAACGGTGTGTAAGGGTTCTTCCCCCAACCCCCATCTTCTACTGCACTTGTTGTTTTTTGTTTTCTTGCTGATAGTCATTCTGACTGGGATGTGATGAAATCTTAGTGTTGTTTTGACTTGCATTTCTCTGATGGCTAAAGATGTTGAACATTTTTTCTTGTATTTACTGGCTATTTATACCTCCTCTTTTAGCAGCTGTCTCTTTAGTCCATTTTCCTGTTTATTGATTGAATTAATTATTCTTTTGGTGTTTAGTTTTTTGTGTTTTTTATATATTCTGGATATTCATTCCCTGTTTGGTAAATAGCTAGTAAAGATTTTTTTCTCCTATTCTGCAGGCTGTCTCTTCACTGTCAATTGGTTCTTTTGCTGTGCAGAAACTTTTTAATTTAATGCAATTCCATGTTTAAATTTTTGCTATTATTTCCTGAACTATTAGCATCCTAGTCAGAAAGTCATCACCTATGTCAAGTGTTTCCCTCTAGTAGTTTCAAAGTTTCAGGTTTATTTTTTCAAAGAACTAACTCTTGTTTTTATCAATCCTTTGTATTGTTCTTTTAGTCTCCATTTCATAATTTTCATCTTGATGTTTATTATGTTTTTCCACCTACTAA
>VMDO01015887.1:33878-49661 GCA_007922755.1 Pedetes capensis
CCCCCCCCCCTTTTTTTTTTTTTGTTTTTTGAGACAGGGTCTTTCTAAATTATGCAGACTGCCTCTGGTCTCGAACTTGCAATCCTCCTGCCTCTGCCTCCTAAACTGCTGGGATTACAGGCGTGCGCTACCATGCCTGGCTTGAAGTCACGATCTTCTTGCATCCTCCTCCTGAGTGCTAGGGTTACGGCTCTCTCTGATTTTTTAATCGAGGCACTCGTATGAAATTCCCTCTTATAACTGCCTTCACTGTATCCCAAAGGTTTTAACAATGTGTGTTTTCATTTTCATTTGATTCTAGAAATTTTTAGATTTCTCCATGATTTGTTCAATGACCCACTGATCTTTCAGAAGTACATTGTTCAGCCAGGCATGGCAATATGTGCCTGTAATCCCAGCACTTGGGAAGCTGAGGCAGGAGGATCGTAAGTTTCAGGCCTTCATGGGCTATATAGCAAGTTTATGGTCAGCCTGGGCCACTTAGTGAGACTGTGTCTCAAAATAAAAATAAAAAAGAGCTGGGGATATAGCTGTGGTAGAGCATTTACTTAGCATATGCAAACTCTGGGTTCAATCCCAGTGCAGGGGGAGAAAGTTCAATCTCCATGTTTTTGTATGGTTTCTGTAGTTTCTCATGCTGTTGATGTCTAATTTGATTCCATTATGATCTGCTAATATACAAGAAATTATTTTCATTTCTTATATTTGTTAAAACTTGCTTCCTGGCCTAAAATATGATCTATTATATACAGAATTACGTGGGATGCTGAGAAAAATGTGTATTCTGTGCTTTTGGATGGAACATTCTATACATGTCTGTTAAGTCCATTTGTTATATGGTACAGTTTAACTCTGAAGTGTCTTCATTGACTTTTTTGTGTAGATGATTTATCTATTGATGAGAATGGAATATTAAAGTCACACACTGTTATTGTATCCAGAACTATTTGTCCCTTTATCTCCAATAGTGATTTTTTTCCTACAAAATTTGATGCACCATTGTTTGATGCATATATATTTACAAAATTGTTATATCTTTTTTGTTGTTAGGTGCCAACAAGTTGAGTCTGACTCATAGCGACCCTAATAGGGTTTTCAATGGCTGATTATTTTGGGATTGCTTTAAGAGTAGATTGCTGTGTCCTTCTCCCATTTTTGTGGTGCTGGGTATTGAACCTGGATCCTCAGAAAGTGCAGAGCAGCACTCTACCCACTGAGCTAAATCCCAGTCCACTATATCTTCTTGGTGGGATGTTTTCTTTATTAATATGTAGTGGCCTTCTTTATCTCTTCTGAGTAATTTTGGCTTGAAGTCTGCTTTGTCAAATACGAGTATAGGCTACTTCTACTTATTTTGGGATTCCATTTTCTTAGAATATCATTTTTCTATCTTTTCATTTTCAGTCTATGTGTGTCTTTGCCAGAGGTGAGTTTCTTACAGACAGCAAATAGTTGAATCTTGTTGGGTCCATTCAGCTACTCTTTGTCTGTTATTTGGAGAGGTACATTTAGGTTTATTATTGAAAGATTTGTAGTAATTTGTCCCTTATTTATCTTAGAGGTTTGTTAGTTTACTGAGTTAATATTTGATTCTTTCCTAATTGTTATTTGTTTATTCCAGTGACATATATTTTATTTTATTTTTCTGTACTGGTGGATTTAACCCAGGGCCTCATACATGCTTTCCAAGTGCTCTACCTCCAAGCCACACTCTTAGCACGTTTTTTTTTACTCTTTTATCTTGAGACAGATGGTTATGCAAGCTTGCTCTGGCCTTGAACTTGCGATCTTCCTGCCTCAGCCTCCTGAGTCACTGGGTTTCCAGAGCTCTCATAATTGTATGTATCTTTCTCCTCTCTGTATGAGATTCCTTTAAATATCTTCTGTAATTCTGGCTTAATGGTCATGAATTGCTTTCTTATTTGATTTTAAAATTTACTTGGCTGGATATAGTTGGCTTGGTTAGCAGTTACTTTGTTTGAGGGCTTGAAATACATCAGTCCATGCTCTCCTGTCCTTTAGGGTTTCTACTAAGAAGTTTGCCTTTGTAAATATCTTGACACTTCTCTCTTACAACCTTCAGTATTCTTCCTTTTTACTGTACTCTTTATATTTTAATTATAATATGAAATGACATTCTTTTGTGATCATGTCTGTTTGAGGTTCTAAATGCCTTCTTTACTTGAATGTCCTTTTCTTTCTCTAGATTTGGGAAATTTTCTGCTATAATTTCATTGAATAGATTTTCCATGCCTTACTCTGTGTTTTGGCTCCCTCTTCTACACCACAAATTTTTAGGTTTGGTCTCTTAATTATGTTCCAGAGTTCTTAAAGGATATGGTCATGCTGTTTTTCTTTTTATTTATTTCTGTCTAAATATAATAATTACTCAATGTTGTGTTCAATCCCTGACATCCTTTTTTCTGCTTTGTCTAGTCTACTGGTGATGCTGTCTTTTGAGATTTTTTTTTGGATTTATAGAGCTTTTCATTTCCAAGACTTTTTTTTCTTTCCTTCAAGAATCTTTCTTTGCGGAATTTCTTATCTAAGTGGCTGAATTTTTGGTCCATGTCTTGAATTGAGATTTTTACTTCATTTATTTGTTTGAATACTTTTTGAGGTCATTGATTGTGGTGTTGCCCTGCCACTGGACTCACTGTGGCCATGAGCGGGAACTAGCCACCGAAGACCTGAGGTCTGGTGAGGGTGAGCCAAGTGCCAGAGAACCACGTCACCCAGAAAGGGGGCTTATTCCCATGGCTACTCTGAGAAACCTTGAAAAAGGCAAGCTCAGAGAAGGCAGCTCAAAAGGCGGCTCCTAACTTCCTTCTTTCAGTGAAGACGCCGACTCCAAGTGCTCAGCTCAACACAGCTCTTTATTGCCTCATTTGTCCCAGCCAGTGGAATGGACCCTGACTGTTCCATGCACCATCCTTATATTCCCTTCAGGGACCAATCAGAGATTGCTACTCCATATGGGCCTTGGCCAATCAGGGGAGACATGCAAATTTGGGTCTGTAAAAAGGACCAATTGGGAGTGGTTCCTGAACGGTCCAATCAGGAGCTGTTTGGTGGTTTAGAAACAGCCAGTCAGGTATTGAGGGGTCTGAGGAGAGGAGTTGGACACCAGCTCCACACCAAGGGGTTCCAGGATGTGGGGCAAAGGTTATTGCCTGGGGACCGACCTCCAAGCCTGATGGATAGGCCCCGGGGCAAACTGCCTCTCTAGGCAGTGCCCTACAATCCATCATTTTGAAAACTAGATTTTTGACTCCTTAGTATGGCATTTCAAGCATTTAAAAATTTTTTGATTCAGTTATTGAAGAATTATGAATTTGTCTTATTTTTTCATATTATGTTTCTATATTGTGATTTGTGCATCTGTTAGGATGGATAGCTCTATTGACTTTATATAAAGATTGTCTTAGCAGCTTTCTCTTAAGGTCTCAGTCTCCAGTACTGCTCAGAGAAGATAAAAACAAACCACCATAACAACAACAATACCAAAGCAAACCATGTACAGAAATAAAATATAAATCAGTTAAAACAGCTACTAACAATCATCGAAAACAAAATGACAAAACAATATAGAATAAACTATGAAGTTAAAAATCAATAAAGGTAATAATTATAATGAAATAAGAAGAGAAAGACAAGAAAAAAGAAAAAAGGAGCAACAAGGTTAAAGAAAAGGAAGAGAAAAAGGGGAAAGAATGCCGAAGAGGAAATAGCAAGAGAGAAAAAAATCTTATTACAAAATAATGAAAATATGTGTAAATAAAGCCTGGCACAATGGCTCATGCCTGTGATCCCAGCAACTCAGGAGACAGAGGTAAGAGAATCTCAGGTTCAAAGCCAGAGGCAGCCTGCGTAACTTATCGAGACCTTGTCTGAAGATTAAAAAAAAAAAACAAAAAAAGAAAAAAAAAGAAAAATAGGCTGGGTGTGCAGCCCAGTGGTAGGTTCCTTGCAAAGTAAGCGTGGGGCCCTGGGTTCAACCCCTAAGTAGTGGGGGGAGGGGAAGAAAATAAAATTAGATAAAATTAAGAAGAGGAATAAAAATAGAAATATAAAATGATTTTCTAAAATAAAATGAAAAAATAATATTCAAAGTAACAGTAAAAAGATAATATTGGAATCTGGTCTAGGGGGAGTTGTTGTTGTTGTTAGGTGCTGTCAAGTAATGTCCTACTTATAGCAACCCTCACATGGTTTTCAATGGCTGATTATTTTGGGATTGCCTTTGGAGTAGATTGCCACGGCCTTCTCTCATAGGAGGAGAAGTGAATTGTATCTAAAGCCTTTCCTTCCTCTCTGTTCTTACTGTATCCTTTGGTGCTGTATGTGGGGTAGGAGGCTAAGCTAGTCAGGGTATATTATCCTTGACAAGGCTGCATTCACTTTAGAAGCTTCCTTTCTTTTCATCCCAGGAGCTTCTGCTGACCTGAAGGAGCATTGTGGTCAGTGGACTAGGCAGGTTCCCATTTGCTCCAGAGGTCCCTCAGTTTGTGCACCCTGGTACAGCAAACCTCCAAGCCAAGAGCTATCCCCTGAGTGCATGAGAGAAGAGGAAGCAAACAGAGCTCTGAATTCTGCATTGGAGATGGACACCCACTGGCACTCTGCCAGTGTGTCTTGGTGCTTTCAGATCTCGCCCAGAAGCAAACCACCCTGTGGGAGGGAAAAAGCTGTGGAAATCTAGCAATCACCTGGAGTTGGGCTCAGAGCTCTTAGATCTTCCTGGTAACACAGCACATGCTGTGGCATTGAGGCAGCCCCAGAGACCAAACAGTTGTTAGCCATGGGCTCGGAGGTCTAAGCTTTAGCAGTAATCCTCAGGTGACAGGATTCACTCATTGCCAATGAGGGCAGGGCCACAGACCACTGTGCTCTCCACAGCCTGAGCTCTTTGCTGCTTAAACTTGTCAGTAGGTCTGTGTCTAGCCTTCCTTTTATTCACAACTGTTGCTTGTGGCTTTCTCCCACCCAGACACTGGCAGGACGTCCCTAGGATCCCTAACTTGTGATTGTTCCTTCTTTTCAGGTCCCCAGAATAGCTCAGTCTTTAATAGGCCTGTTCTCAAGATGGTGTCTGGCTATAGCAATATGAATTATGGGGAGTAATGCAATGGATTCCTTCTCCAATGCTAGCCTGCTATGGAGGAGTCACTTTCAAACCAAATCTTCCCACTGAATTTAAGGCTTCCAAGAACCATGGATTTCTCCTGCAGCTGCTAGTCTGTTGTCACCAGGGCTGGCTGCACTTTGTATGTGTACTTTGTGGTTCCGGCTTTGATTTCTGTCGCTGGAGAGTGGGATTAGAATTGCAGACTGTTCCCTTCTTTTCTCTACTATCTGTTGATTTTTAATTTTAATTAATTTATTTTTTATCATTAATATTTTATTTATACATGTTAGTAGGGCCCAGAGTAATGAGTCATTTGATATCTCCATTGTGGAACCATTAAATCAGTTTTGCTTACACTTCCATCTGAAACATTTTACAGACAGAATAATAAAAAAAAAAAAGAATTTTAATTAACATGTAGTGACATTCATAAGTAACCATGGTACCCTGATTTTTTTCTTTTCTTTTTCTTATATTCATTTTTCTGTTTCTTTTTGCTTTTTAGCTGTGCACTCATCTTTTCCTTTTTTCCTTGTCTGTCTCTTTTTCTCTCTGTTTTTCTCTCTCTCCTCCCTTCCTTCCTTTCTTCCTTCTTTTTTACAGTACTGAATGCCAAGCCCAGGGCCTTGTGCATGCTAGGCAAGTGCCGTATCACTGAGCTGCACCCCCAGCTTCCTCCCCACTTTTTCTTTTACTTTGAAACAAAGTCTTGCTAAGTTCCTCCTATATTGTATGTTTTTTTGCTGTTTAAATCATTGATGTGAACTTTTTCTATCAAATTTTGCTATTTTGAAAGTAAGGAATACGCTGGGCATGGTGGTGCACCCCTATAATCCCAGATACTGGGGAGGCAGAGGAAGAAGAATTCCAAGTTTGAGGCCAGAAGCACCCTGTATAATTTAGTGAGACCCTGTTTCAAGATTTAAAACAGTAGAGGGGAGACCTTGGAGTGTAGATCAGTAGTAGAGCATTTGGAAAGTATGTACAAGACCCTAGGTTCAACCCCTCCAATACTGAAAAAAAAAAAAGATAAGGAATAGTTCAACTAATATGTAATAATTTATATTTTCTCAGTTCACTTTAAGAAGTTGATTTACTTAGAGACAGTTGTGGTGGTACATGCATATAGTGGCACCAACTAGGAAGCAGGAGGATCTCTTGAATCCAGGAGTTGGTGACCAACCTTGGGCAACATAGCTGGACTCTTGTCTCACAGGGAGGCATAAAAGAAATGAAATTGATATATTTAGGAAATTATATTTTAAATTATACTTGATAAAAAGTTGTGTGGGGATATATTTTTTAAAGTCAGATAGAATTGTATTCCACACATACTAGTCCATTATTGGTTTGGGTTGCTGGTATAATGTGTTTATATCTATTGTTTTTCACTAGTATCCAACTATAATATCTTTTTGAAATTCTTTTGTTTATTCTACTTGAAATCTCTTTTTTCTCTGACTTCTGATAACCTACAAAACAAATATATAGTTAGAGTCTAATTTTGAAAATTTTCTTTAGAATGCAGTACTTACAGTATTCCTAGGTCTTTGCCTGCTGAATATACTATCAATTTATTTTTCATTTTAATTAATTTATTTTTTATTATTAATATTTTATTTATACATGTTAGTGGGGCACAGAGTAATGAGTCATTTGGTGGCTCCATTGTGGAACCATTAAGCTAGTTTTGCTTCCACTTTCATCTCAAACATTTTACAGACAGAATAATCAAAAAAAATTTTTTTTAATTAACATG
This sequence comes from Pedetes capensis, assembly GCA_007922755.1. NCBI lineage: Eukaryota > Metazoa > Chordata > Mammalia > Rodentia > Pedetidae > Pedetes > Pedetes capensis. The sequence goes on from VMDO01015887.1 coordinate 40,766, forward strand.
TAGTGACATTCGTATGCAACCATGGTACCCTGATTGATTTTTTTCTTCTTTTTCTTATATTCATAGAGTTGCATCATGTATTTTGCATCATTTCTCTCCTTCTTTACTCCTGTAAGGTATATTTAGTTCCTGCGTATGAGTGAGAACATGCGGTATTTCTCTTTTTGAGTCTGAGTTATTTTGCTAAAAATGATACTCTCCAGTTCTATCCATTTTGCTGCAAATGACATAATTTCATTCTTTAATGCCGAAAAATATTCTATTGTGTATACATACCACACTTTTTTAATCCAATCCTTTGTTGATGGGCATCTGGGATGATTCCACACTGTTGCATTGTGAAGAGTGCTACATTAAATATGGAACTGTGGATGTCCCTGTGGTATGATGATTTATCTTCCGTTGGGTATATTCCTAGAAGCAGTATGTTGTTGTTGTTGTTGTTGTTGTTGTTGTTGTTGTTGTTGTTGTTAGGTGCCATCGAGTCAGTATCTAAATCATAGTGACCCTACATACAACGGGTAAAACACTATTGTCAGTGCTTCTCTGCTATTCATAGGGTGTTCAGTGGCAGATTGATTTTTGGGAGTGGGCTGCTGGGTCCTTCTCCCAAGCCTACAGTGTCTGGTGTTTCCAGGCGGTCTCCCATCCAAGTACTAACCAGTCCTGACCCTGCTTAGCTTCCGAGATCTGATGGGATTGGAAGCCACAGTGCTACAGCTGTAGGCAGAAGCAGTATAGCTGGGTCATATATGGTAGTTCTATTTTTAGTTTTCTAAAGAACCTCCGTCTTGATTTTCAAAGTGGCTGAACTAATTTATAGCCCCATTGTCATCATAAAAAGCTTCCTTTTTTCCTGCATCCTCACCAGCATTTTTGTTGTTGTTGTTGTTACTTGTTTTGTTAATCTTGGCCAACCTTTTTTTTTTTTTTTTTTTTTTCTGTACTTGGGGGTTGAACCCAGGGCCTCATGTATACTTTGCTATACCAGTGAGCTACTACCCTTGCCAAGTTTTCATTTTGTTTCTTTATGTTGAGACAGGGTCTCACTAAGTTATGCAGGCTACCTCTGACCTTGAACCTGTGATCCTTCTGCCTCTGCCTCCATGTTGTTGTTGTTGTTAGGTGCCGTCGAGTCCGACTCATAGCGACCCTATGTACAGCAGATCGAAACACTTGCCGATTCTGTGCCAGGCAAGTGATCTTATTTATGTTTAAGCCCATTGTTGCAGATACTGTGTCAATCCATCTGGTGGAGCGTTTTCCTCTTTTGCTTTGCCCTGCTACTCTCCCAAACATGATAGTCTCTGAGATTATAAACATGATACCCTGCACCCAGCTTCTTGGCCATTCTGACTGGAGTGAGATGGAATCTGAGTGTTGTTTTGATTAGCATTTCCCTAATGCATAGGGATATTGAACACTTTTTCATGGGTATATTGGCCACTTGTCTTTCTTCTTTTGAGAACTTCCTGTTCAGTTCCATTGCCCACTTATTTGTTGGATTATTTGTTGCTTTGGTGTTTAATTTCTTGAGTTCTTTGTATATTCTAGAAATTAATACTGTCAGATGTGTAAGATGCAAAGATTTTCTCCCATTCTGTTGGCTCTCTTTTTACTCTATTGTTTTCTTTGCTGTACAGAATATTTTTTGTTTTAAATAGCTCCATTTGTCAATTCTTGGTGCAGTTTCCTGGGCAATTGGAATCTTGTTAAGGAAGTACTTGCCTATGCCTATATGTTGGAGTAGGCTAGGGTTTAGCTCAGTTAGTAGAGTGCTGCTCTGCATGCTGTGAGGCCCTGGGTTTGATCCCCAGCACTGCAAAAATGGGAGAAGAACTTGGCAGCCCACTCCTGAAACAATCAACTGTTGAAACCCTATGAATGGCAGAGAAGCACTGACATAGTGCCGGGCATGACACAGTGTCAGGTGTTTTATTCTGTTGCACACAATGTCACTATGAGTCAGACCCAACTTGACAGCACCTAACAATAACAACAACGTGTGTTGGAGTGTGTTTCCTATTTTTTCTTCTAGTAGTTATAAAGTTTCTAGTTTTATGTTGATATCTCTGATCCATTTTGAGCTGACTCTCATACAGATTGAAAGGTATGGACCTACTTTTATTCTTCTACATATGGATATCCAATTTTCCCAGCACCATTTGTCCTCTTGGCAGAGAGAAACTTGATAGCTCTTAAAACTTTCTACTTAGAATTGGAACTTTCTTACATTTTATTGACCAAAGTAAGTCACACGGCCAAGCCTTACATTGGAAGCACCCACAGAGAGGCACTACAGGTTACATATTTTCGAACTTATATAGCAATCCACTCTTTAGAAGGATTTTTAAAATATTATGAATATGTAATTGTCACAACTGATAAGGAATAAATAATTGCTTTTAATTTACAGTGGAATTCAGATTTTTACTTTGTATTTCAACAACTGTAGTTTATAAGTTTTCCTTTAGAAATTTAGTTGGTAAAAGTTTATATGTAATTTTGTATACTGATGAAATTTTGGATTTTTATAATTTTCCTCAGATTGAAAACAGCTTTATTATCTCATTTTCATTATAAGAATCACATCCTTATGATAAAAATGTTTTCATAAAATGCAGAGTACTACAAAGAATGTAGGCAGGGAGTGGTGGCTCATGCTTGTTAATCCCAGCAACTCAGGAGGCAGAGGCAGGAAGATTTGCAAGTTCCAGGCCAGAGGCACCCTGTGTAACTTAGAGAGACACTGTCTCAAGATAAAAAATTTTAAAATGGCCTATGGGTACTGCCCAGTGGAAGAGCATTTGCAAAAAGTATGTGTGAGGCCCTGAGTTCAACCTCCAAGTATGGCCAAAAAAAAAAGTAAAAATCATTTATAACTCAATTATCCAGAGATAATCACTGCAATCAGTTTAGACATGCCTTTCACATTTTTTCTGCATATCTTCATTATGTGTAATTTTTTTTAAATATAAAAAATCATATTTATACACCACCACCAACAACAAAGGGCTGGGATGTAGCTCAGTGGGTAGAGTGCTGCGCTGCAGTCTCTGAGGTCCTGAGTTCAATTCCCAGCACCACAAAAATGGGAGAAGGGCCTGGCAATCCACTCCCAAGGCAATTCCGAAACAGTCAGCCATTGAAAACCCTATGAGGGTCGCTGTGAGTCGGATACCGACTCGACAGCACACAACCACCACCACCACCACCACCACCACCACCACCACCAAAAGCCAGTTTTTCTGAGACACATCAAAAATGTTCCTTGGTCATCTAGCTTGATGAATGACTTGGCAATTTGGATGGCCTTTTCCATTCTCATTTACCTGTATCACATGAGTGTAGTAATCAGCACAAGGTGTCCTTTAGAGAGCTTTAGTAAACTAATACCTTCATATATGTGATTATGGAGTGTAACCAATAAATCTGTTAAGTGGTGGTTAATAAGGTACAGTTTGGAGCTTGAATTTCTTGCTATATATGATTTTTAATTTCCTCCTTGGTGCTGAAAATACAACCAAAATCAACTCTAGCTCCATTTAAATTCTGTTTTCAAAAATAAAATTTTCTTTCTTTCTTTTTTTGATTAAAAAAATTTATTTTTTTGTGTGTGTGGTACTGGGGGGTTGAACCCAGGGCCTCAAACTTGCATGCTTTGTAAATGCTGTATGACTGAGCTATACCCCCAACCCATTTTTTACTTTTTATTTTGAGGCAGGGTCTTGCTAAATTACACAGACTGCCTCTCACCTTGACCTTGTGATCTTCCTGCCTCTGCCTTCTGAGTTTCTGGCATTACAGGCATGAACCACTGCGCTGGCTTAAAAATAAAATTTTCTGGAACGTTTTGTACATTATAACAAAGTCTTTACATTGACTTATTGCATATTAAAAACATAAACAGTAATTATTTTTTATAATAACCATGTTTTTATCAGTTTCTTAGCCAAATCTGTCTCTAATATTGTGTCACTATTAATTTTCTGAATACTATAATTATTTTCCAATATAGTTTTATTGGTTTTAATTTTGTCATAGAATTGCAGTATTTTTCTGAGTTGTGATTGTTAACCTTTAGAGTTGACTTTGCTATGTAATTATACTGTTTTTAATTGTTGATATACTCTGTATGTGTGCTGTTGTACCCCATTAACTCAGGAAAATTTTTGCTAAATGTAGGATTTTTTTTTGTTGTTTGTTTGTTTGTTTGTACTGAGGGTTGAACCCAGGGCCTCACACATGCTTTGCAAGTGCTCTGCCACTGAACTGCACTCCCAGATCTATGTGGGATATAGAGGATGTGCTTGGGATATTGGGCTTCTCAACTGGCCTTAACCAAAGGATTTCATCCCTAATTTGTTATACGTTGTATTTCTGGGTATAATTTTTCATGAGAAAAAGTTCTGATGTCAAAAATAATTTTAAGATTTTTGTTTTAATTTTAACTTTGTAATTCTTTGTAATCCATGTGACTGTCTTTATTCATTTTCCCTTTAGGCCCCCAAAGATGAAACAAAAGCAACCTTCTTAAAATAAAGGTTGTTTTATCTTATTCATCTTTGTTTCTTGAATATCTTTTGAATAAATGCCAAATATGTTATTAGGAGTTACTGAATAGAATATAATTACTATTTATCATTTATTGTAGTTATCAAGTGGGAATCCTATATATGAAAAATACTATAGACAGGTAAGGTTTTATTTTATTATTTTTCTAAATCGAACATAAAATATACTGTCAACTATTGATTATATGCATGTAGATGACCAGCTAGCTGGATAAATTTGATATGTCTTGTTTTTACCTGCTTGTGCTTTTGACTCCAACTTTGAACATTTAATGCCTTTTTTAGTTGGTGCTATTTTTGTTTTGTTTTGCTTCATTTTGAGATAATATTATGCTGTGTAGCCCAGGTTGGCTATGAACTCAAGATCTTCCTTTCTCAACTTCCTGAGTGCTTGGATTACAAGTATATGCCACAATGCCTGGCCGCTTAATGCTTTTGACAAGCTTTTAGATAAATGAAAAAAGATAATTATCTTAAATCTGTGTGTTATGATACATTAGATATATTCATTCATTCATACATAAATACCCAAATTAATTAATAAGTCAAATAGAAATGATTTTCTTGCTGTTTTTAAGAGTTATTAAAATGTAATGTTTACAAACTGAAAAGCATAGCTGTCGTACAAATCTAAAATGAGAATGGGTGCTGAGGGTATAGCTCTTTGGTTGAGCATTTGTTTAGCCTGCACAAAGGGCAGGGTTCAGTCCCCAGCACCATAAACCAAACCAGTCAACCATATAGACAAACAAAACAGGTGTCAAGAATTTTATTCAACTCGTTAATTACTGAGTGAACTAGCCAAGTATAAAAATAAGAATATGAGTTGTAGATATTTATGTTTATATAGAAATCATTTGCATTGGTATGGAATCATTTGTATTACTAACAGTTTTCTATAATGCAGCTTCTCTCCCTACAGAATATAAGATAGTTGTACGAAGTAAATCAAGGATACATGCTATAGATTAGATAATGTCCTGAGGGCTTAGACAATCTCATTTTCCATTGCTAAGTATTAGATCATTTTTCCTAAATTCCTCCTTACTGTGTGATCATGATCACAGAAGAGGCTAGTCACATATTTGGCCTGGCTATCTACATGGTTGAAGCAAATATTAATGAACCATTATAGACCTCCTTGGTTTTGCCTTGCAAATGTAGAGTTATATACTATTTAGCAGCTTCTAAGGCTAGAGAATTAATTTTAGTCCCCCCAAAAATTTAGAATGTGATCATACTTTTTATTTTTTATTTATTTTGTTTTTTAAGAGCCAGGATCTTACTATGTTGTCCAGGTTGGGCTCAATCTCCTGGGCTCAGTGATCCTCCTGCTTTGGGCTCATGAATGACTGGAACTATAGTTACACATCACCATGCCCAGCTTGATTGTATTTTTAAAAGCCTCTATTATTTGTTCCTTTACTTTGAGGCTAGGATCTAAACCTTAGAAGTTCTATCTACCATATTTCACTGGCAGTACGTATAAATTAAAGTGAACTTTTCTCATCTCAAGGCTTCCCAGATATGCTAACATTCCTAGTCTATTGGTAAGTAACCTTACTTTACTACCTGTGAGACTAGAATCTTACAAACCATATCAGACTGTATGGGAGGATTTTGTAAATACTGGCTCCACATAAAGTCAATGTTATTTAACAGTAGTTTGTTCTGTCTGAACAAAAGGGAATCATTCACAAACATGACCTCATTTTACATACTTGATTTGTCCAATTATATTTTCTTTAAAAAACAGAACAGATTGTTCAGTCTTTCTGATTATATTGATGTAAAAAGCAAAAGCTTTCAGTAAAAGTATTTATTTTTATTTTCTGATGGATCAATGAGAATCAGATACTATAGGAAATTATTTCATTCAATTTACAAAAGCAGATTTTACTAAATTGAGGGTTGAGGTAACCTGAGAAGAAAAAGAAGAGGCTTCTTTACCTGTCCATTAGAAAATTAAACATTGAATTGGGTGCATGCTTGTAATCCCATCACTCTAGAAGCTGAGGCAGGAGGATTGTAAGCTTGAGGCTAGCCTGGGCTACATAGTGAGACCCTGTCTCAAAAAATCCAAACCAAACCAAACCAAAAACAAACAAACAACAGAAGAAGAAAAAGAACAAGAATAATAATAAGAAGAAGAATAAGAAGAGGAGGAGGAGGAGAAGAAAACAGAACATTGAAAATAATACTGCTTGCTTGCCATGGTAGCACACAGCTATAGTTAGATATTTGGGTGGCTGAGGCAAGGTGATCACTTGAGCATAGGAATTTGGAGTCAGCCTGGGCAATATAGTGAGGCCCTGGGCAATATAGTGAGGTCTCTTAAAAAATAAAACAAGTAATAAATAATACCAGCAGAGGTTGGGAGGGTAGCTCAGTGACGGAGTGTGTGAATGTGTGTGAATGCGTAATGCCCTGGATTCAGTCCCCAGCACCCAAAAAACAAACAAAATAAAACCCCAACAATATTCCAAATAAATAAGCATGATTAAATCTTCTTTAATAATCCATTCCGTTCTGTGTAATTAATTCTACTTTGACTAAATCTTAGGTTAGGAGTTTGCTTTCATGAAGTACATTTTCCAGGTGGGAAAAAGTCCTAAAAATCCTGACTTGGTCTATCAGTACAGTCTAAAAGTTGTCTAAGTAGTGTCATCTCAGAAATCTTTACCCAAAAGTCTATTTTTTAAAGTATTAATAATTCAGAGTCTATTCCCTGAAGCTCTGAAATTGTCTTTTTAAAGACAGTCTTATCTGTAGCTTGTGGTAGAACCTTTAGGCAAGCATCAGAATATTACAGAAACAGCCTGTAGATGACAAAGCCTGAATGTCTACATTTAATAGGACATAATACGTAAATATTTTATGAGTTTGATTGATGTGTCCTCTGAGTGCCTCTATATTTAGGTTATGCTGGGTGTGAGTATTCCTTTTCCACTTTGGGCAGGGAGTGAGCAAACAGTAGTAATTCTGGAGAAGTCTAGAAGCAGGTGTCTCAACCCTTATTATGTACTTCCTTCTTAACTCAAAATTGAAAGATTGTGCAACTCTTCCCTTTTTGCTGAGTGCCTGGTTTATCCCATGTTCTACCATTTGAAAGAAAGGATTTGATTTCTCTTCTGCTTCTTTGCTAGGACTAGACTGTCTAGAATACTTTGTGTATGTTTACAGTAAACTTAGTCTTTAAACTAGAAATAAAGCTATTTCACAAATATCTTAGTGTAATGTTACCTTTCCTGTGGCTTTTAAAAATTTACTTTTTAGGATTTGGAAGTATAGCTCAGTGGCAGGTGCTTGCCTACCATGCAGAAGGCCCTAGGTTCAATCCCCAGTACAGAAAACAAAACAAAACCCAACAAAAACAAAACTTGTAAAATTTTCTTTTCAGATATACAAATAGAACTTTAAGAAAATCTTTACAAAAATGAGAATCATTTTTTGGATGGATTTTTTTCCCCATTTTTGGTGACCTCATTCTGTCTTAAGGAAAGTCCCATCAATTAAAATGATGTGTTTTCCTTAATGTGCTTTTGAAACTTAACAGTTTAAAAATGTTTCTTCAAGTTTATCATGGAATCAGAGCTGGCTTTAGAGCTAATAATTCCTTTAATTTTTTTATTTAAGTGCTATAGTTTCTAAGGGGGCTGGGATTTAGCTCAGTTGGTAGAGCGCTGCTCTGCAGTCTCTGAGGTCCCAAGTTCAATTCCCAGCACCAGAACAATGGGAGAAGGACGTGGCACCCCACTCCCGAGGCAATCCCGAAACAATCAGCCATTGAAAACCCTATGAGGGTCGCTATGAGTCGGACACGACTTGACGGCACCTAACAACAACAACAACAGTTTCTAAGAGTAGATATAATGATAGAGGTTGATGATCTAAAACTGTTTGAAGGCACAGATAAGATACACAGCCATTCCCGTTTGTCAGAAGACCTTTGCAGGAAATAACTGCCTTTTTTCTCATGTTACCATTTAAGTTTATTGGAATTTATGTGACAACCCAAAAAATTTGGAGTCAGAAGACCTATGTTGATGGTCTGACTTCATTAATTTGCTTTTACTTCCTCAACACTTTGTTGTTGTTGTTGTTAGGTGCCGTCGAGTCGGTATCCAACTCATAGCGACCCTCTGTACAACAGGGGAAACACTATTGTCAGTGCTTCTCTGCTCTTCATAGGGTTTTCAATGGCAGATTGATTTTTGGGAGGGGGTTGCCAGGTCCTTCTCCCAAGCCTACAGCTTCTGGTGTTCCCAGGCGGTCTCCCATCCAGGTACTAACCAGGCCCGACCCTGCTTAGCTTCCGAGAT
>VMDO01015888.1:0-49571 GCA_007922755.1 Pedetes capensis
TTGGGAGAAGGACCTGGCAACCCCCTCCCAAAAATCAATCTGCCATTGAAAACCCTATGAACAGCAGAGAAGCACTGACAATAGTGTTTCCCCTGTTGTACAGAGGGTCGCTATGAGTCGGATACCCACTCGACGGCACCTAACAACAACAACAACAAATACAATTTAAATGTGGACTAAATAAAGTGGTCATTACTTACTTTCCCAATTTTTCATCTTTAAAGAAACTTTAAAAAGAAAAAGAAAACTAGACTTCACTAAAATGGCTATATATGGAACCCAGTTCTCTCTTAGCTTAACTGACATGTCTAGTACAGAACACACACATTTTATTTGTTAAGAGACCAGCCATGGGTCCCAGTGGTGAAACAGGTGGAAATGCTCAGAGAGAAGGCCGAGGTGTCTGTGATAGATTAAATGCTAACATGAGTGCTTTGCTTCAAACCTTCCGAATGACTAAACCAAGGCCAGGCATGCAGCCATCCAAACCAAGAGCTCCCTGTACAACTCCCCAGAGTTCCTGTCTACTCCACTCTTATTTGAAATGTTTTTATAGTGATGATAAAACTGACTCCAAAATAGAAAAACTCCAGAACACATGGTCTCAGTTACTGAAGAATAAGTTCAGATGTGTTTCTATTATAAATATGCACCCTAGCTCTTCTGATTGCTCTCTAGTGTCGTTAAAAACACACAAAGGTACACTGAGAAAGAATCTGAGCCCAATTAACCTCAGCAAGTAAGATACCTTATAATGGAAGACCATTATTTCTGATCGTCCAAGACACATTCAGGTGGGAATTTCTAGGATCTTGACAACAGCATGAATAGGCTGAGATGAGAGGGATCAACTTCAACTTTCAGAGGATTCTTTCTCCCGAGTGTGTGAATAGAGCTATTACTGGGGTTTAGCTCAGTTGGTAGAGTGCTATTCTGCTCTTTCTAAGGCCCTGTGTTCAATGTCCAACACCAGAAAAAAAGGGAGGAGGACCTGATAGCTCATTTCCAAAACAATCAGCCATTGAAAATCCTATCACTAGTAGAGAAGCATAGACATAGTGCCAGGCATGCCACAGTGTCAGGGAGTATCTGGTTCTGTTGTACATAGGGCCACTATGAGTCAGACTCGATTCAATGGCACCTAACAACAACAGTAACATCTCTCCCCAGTCAGAATGGCTAGCATCCACAAAACAAACAACAAATCCTGGCCAGGATGTGGGGAACAAAGAAACTCCTTTACACTGCTGGTGGGAATATAAATTAGTCCAGTCACTACAGAAATCATTATGGAGGTTCCTCAGAAAACTAAGAATAGAACAACCATATGATCCAGCTATAGCATTTCTAGAAATATAACCAAAGGAAGATAAATCTCCATACCACAAGGACACCTGCCCTTCCATGTTATTTGCAGCACTCTTCACAATTGCAAGGATATGAAATCAACACAGATGTCCATCAACACAGGATTCGATTTAAAATGTAGTATATATACACAATGGAATATTATTCAGCAGCAAAGAAGAATGAAATTATGTCATTTGCAGCAAAATGGACGGAACTGGCAATCATCATTTTAAGTGAAATAACCCAGATTCAAAAAGAGAAATACTGCCGGTCGCAGTGGCGCACTCCTGTAATCCCAGAGGCTTGGGAGGCAGAGGCAGGAGGATCGCAAGTTCGAGACCAGACGCAGTCTGCATAACTCAGCGAGACTCTGTCTCAAAAAAAATTAAAAAAAAAAAATGGGCTGGGGGCGCAGCTCAGTGGTCCAGCACTTGCAGAGCATGCAGACGCGAGGCCCTGGGTTCAACCCCCAGTTCCACCACAAAAAAAAGAGAGAGAGAGAGAGAGAGAGAGAAATACTGCATGTTCTCATTCTTATGTAGGAGCTAGATATACCTTAAAGAAAAAATATATATGTGTGTATATATATACCCATATATATACACAATTGTATATGTGTGTGTGTATATATATATATACATATATATACAATTGTACATTCTAACATTGGAAAATATGAATATACCCAATGTGAGGGAGGAGGGGACAAGTGGGAGGGGGATGGTGATGGGAAAATGAGAGGGGGAGGGGGCACAAATTAGGTAAGGAGAGAGAGAAGAAGCCCAAAATACAAAATAGTGAGAGTCCCATAATGACTCTCACTACACTGTATGCAACTTAAAAAAAAAAACTACACATTATAAATACTACAATTACTGATACATTAATTAAAAAGTTGGTATATAATGTTCAAGGAGATGAAAGTGTCAAAAACCCTATTTTAATAACTGCACACTGTATATAAGCCTGCAGCTGTACCACTGTGGTGTCCGATCCTGTCAGATCTCAGATCTCGGAAGCTAAGCAGGGTTGGGCCTGGTTAGTACTTGGGGATGGGAGACTGTCTGGGAATACCAGGTGCTGTAGGCTTGGGAGAAGGACCTGGCAACCCACTTCCCCAAAAAAGAAACAATCAGCCATTGAAAACTCTATGAATAGCAGACAAGCAGTAATGATACTGTTTGCCTGTTGTACATAGGATCTCAATGAGTCAGACACTGACTCGACAGCACCTAACAACTGTATATATGAATTGAATTATTCTGTACCCCATAAATATGTACAATTAAAATATCAATGAAATATAAAACAACACAGGATGAAATGAGGAAAAAAGGAGCAGAGCTATTGGATTTTCAGAAGTTCAAACTGTTGTATTAACCTGTCAATAATGGCTACTATATGTGCTCTAGGGTCAAGGAAACAATAGCATATGAGTTCTTAATAGATAACATAAAGAAGTCAAAGAATCAGAAAGTAGTAGGAAGAAGTAGAACTAGGTTGGAATCCAGCTCTGCCATTTGCCAAGAATCCCTTATCTTCTCACAGTCTCTGTACCCTAGGACAATAACATCTATTTTGCAGAATTTTTTTAAGAGTTAGAAGCAGTTGACATGTTAAATGTTTAGCATGTTGCCAGACACTTCATGGTAGCTTTGCTAATGAAATCCACTTTCATGGAACCAGAAATGGATTATTAGTCCACAAGGAAAGGAACTCTTTCTCAAACTACCAGTGGCAGGAAGTAACATGCCCTTGTACAACTCAAAATCCAACCAGAAAACAGTTCAGTAAAGATGGAAATGCCCCAGGTTAACTGTTTATATAGGAAAACAGTTTAAAATCTCCCTTACTCTGTCCAACACAGAGGGGGGGGGGCATTCTCTTTCTTCAGAATTCTGAAATCAGCAAAAACGGTAGTACTAAAATGGGAGCCACTAAAGCAACAGGATCTGGTGCCCAGAAGAGGCCTCTATTTGCTGCTCACACTGCAATGCCTCAGTTGATGTTTCCCAGCATACTAATGATTCCCTTGATTGTTATTAGTTAATTCAGAACAAACAATGGGAAAACTCAATGACTTTTCAGAGGGGAATACAAAATGAACTTGAGCTGAACCATCACAGAGTCCCAAGGAGTGTGACGATGTGGGAATGAAACAATATAGGCTCTTCCAGCATTGAGGGCAGACACAAAGCTTGGAATTCAGTGTGGCTAATTCCCCAGAAGAGATTTCACAAGAACCCAAATCCTCTAAAGCATGAAAATCACACGAGCTCTACCAAAGGGGAAGTCAGACACAATGCATGGAAGGGCTTGGGAGCACTGGCTGGCTGCCCAGGCCCTTGAATATGCTGGCTTGTGTAGCCAGACCAGCAACTACATGCAAATACAGCAAAGGCAAGGTGAAGGTGAGAGAAATTAAACTGTAAACAAGGAGGATAATGACAACTCTCAAAGAGGGTGCTTTTCGGAAGGACTCAGAAGAAGGCAGAAGGAAAAATCAGCTTCCCTTTCCACAAGTCTCAGAATCAAAACCTGTTTCTACCTAATTACTTTCCATCAACTCAGTGACCAGCACTGGGATGGCAGTTGTGATAGAGGCCAATGAAATACAGCCCTTTCCCTAAAATACCCCCTATCGTCTGATTTAGAATACACAAATAGTCCTTGAGAAAAAGTCATCCTTATAGGAATATATGTCTCTTAAAGTTCAGATCCGAGTTTTAGTCTGTTTAACTCCAAGTCCCTATCACATTGTTAGCTATTTGGCTAAGTGGGAGGAAAGCTAAGTTTAAAATCAAGTTATATTCACCAGATATAAAAGTTAAGGGATGGGGGTATAGCTCAGTGAAGCAGCACTTGACTGACAAGTGTGAACACTTGATCCCCAGCACTGCAAAATTATTAATTAGTTAATTAAAATGTAAGGAGAAAGTTTAATGTAGATATAGACGGTCTGTTGGGCCTCCCCAGAAAATGTGGAAAGAGAGTAGGATGTGACAGAGAAAACAAGAACATTCCAGAAAGAAGGGACAACTCAAGACATAGTATAAGAAAGTATAATTCAACGTGTTGATCTGAATTACTGTTTCTTAATGTGTGGTCCACAGACCACCCACAATGGATTTTGGGCCCAGCCATTAAATTCAAATCTCTTGAGTGTGAAGCCCAGAAATTTACATTTCTAATAAGCACCTAAACTATTTTAATGCACATAACAATTGAACTGGCTAAAGGAAACTCAAACTTAAGCAAATACATATTGTTGTTGTTGTTGTTGTTGTTAGGTGCCATGGAGTCAGTGTCCAACTCATAGCAACCCTGTGTACAACAGGTGAAACACCATTGTACTTCTTTGCTATTCATTGGTTTTTCAGTGGCTGATTGTTTTGTTTTGTTTTGTTTTTTGGAAGTAGGTTGCCAGGTCCTTATCCCAAAACCAAATATGCCCTTCTCAAATATACTCTTCTTGTAAGGATAGGCAGAAAAAAGAGAAGGTAGAAAGAAAGGAAGGAGGGTAGTAAAGGAAAGAAGGAAGGAAGAAAGAAAGGAAGGAAGAAAGGCAGGAGGGAGGGAAGAAGAAATATTTCCAAGGACTGTAAAGAGAACAACTTTGGAAAGGGAGTCAGAGAGCCCCAATGACTCTACAATGACTGCTCTACAATGACTGCTGTGCAATGTGGAGACCAAATATAAATAGAGCACATTGAACATGACAGAAAATGGAAGATGTTCTAAGCCCTTTGTTGGCAGAGTTTTGCTCTTTCCTAGAGGCCGTAAGGCACTAACATAGGTTCCTGACCCAGAGATGACCATGTTTCCACCTGGCAAACACTCTGTGAGGAAGAAAGCATGGTGGAGATTTTAGGGTAGCCATCTCAGAACACTTGACTCCATTGAGAGGTGAAGTCACTGAGGACCTGAAACAGGCAGGTAGGATTTAAAATGAACTTGAAAGCTGGATCATCTATTGTGCTGCTAATATTTCTCAGTTTATAGAAACTTCCAACCATTCTCAAACAAAAAAAGGTCTGTCCTCTTTGAAACCTATACATCCACCTGTCCCCTTTCCTGTCAACCCTTGACCTTGTTTTATCCCTTTCCCTCTTCCACTTCCTCACAATCTTCTTTCTCCTGGCTTTGGCAAACACCACTAAGCCCTTCCCCTCTTAAAAAAAAAATGTTCTTTTCCTCTGTCCTGCCCCTCCCTCCACTGACCATCCTAGGCTTCTCCTTCTCAGTCATTAACAAAGCTTTACAAACGATTTTTGAAATTCACCTGTCTTCCTGCTATTCTTCAAGCCATAGCTGTCTGCCTCTGTCCCCTCCATTCTGGTGACATGGCTAAGACCACCAGGAACTTCATAGTTGCCAAATCTAGCCAATACAATTTTAACTTCACCTCCCTGTGATATTTGCCTTCTTTCCTCATTTGTCTTCTGTGTCAACCACTTTCATGGTTTCCTTTAAACTTTGTATAAGAGGGAAATCATCTTCTTTGTGTCTTTTATTCTCCTGACCCTTACATCCTGCTGTTTCTGCTCTTCCTTGGAGTTTAATCTTTGGGCATCTGTCCATCTTGCCTTGCATACCCAGTTTCCTTAAGCAAGGTCATCTAGTATCTATTACTACTACAGTAACAAATCACCCTAATATTTAGAAGCTTATTTACTCACCAACACTGTAGCTTAAGGATCTGGAAAGGGGACAGTGGGAATGACTCTTCTTTACCCCACAATGTCTGAGACCTGATCTGAGATGATTCAGAGCCTGAGGTGACATGCAGGCTGGAACTGTGTTTTGAATTGAACTCTTGTGTCCCCTGAAATTCATATGCTGAAACCCTAACCTCCAATGTGAAGGTATTCTGAAGCCGATCTTTGAAAGGTAATTAGTATTAGATGTCTAGCTCTACCTCTCAACTAGATGGATTGATAGTGTCTGCAACAATGGGCTTGAACATAAGTAGGATTGTGTGCCTGGCACAAAACTGGGGAGTATTTCATTCTGCCTTACATAGGATCACTATGAGCCAGACCTGAGTCAATGACACCTAACAACAACAATCTATGCGAAATTACTTGCTGTTTTTAATTTCCCATCTGTTTTTTTGTCTTCTCATACACATTTTATTTAGCCGTTTCTACTATATCATATTAATGTCATATATATGCTGCCTACATCTAAATGATGCCAAAATGACCATTACCGAAGTAAAGAAAAGTATCATATAACCCATCTGTTCTGTAAGCCAACTCACAAGATGAGATATAAATTATTGATTATGATAATTACACAACATTAAATAACTTGCCTGATTTTTTTCCTGAACCTGGATTTGTGTATGTGTGTGTGTGTGTGTGTGTGTGTGTGTGTGTGTGTACATGTGTGTTTGTGTACCATGAAGACATAGCCAATGACTGGCAGAGGAAATGTGTTCTACAATAATACAGCCAGTCCAAAAATGCAATATCAGCAAAAATATTTTATACCTCTTTTCTTGATAATTCAACATCCGTGGGGCACTGGAAAATGTCTGGAACTAGAAAAACACCTATCCCCTGACACTTATATAACCCACCACACTGGGCAATGTAGCACCCATCCTGGTTTTGTGTTTTACACCTTCCCAGACTGGTCCACTTTGCTTATAGCCAGCTTCCTGAATCACCTTTCTCTTTACTACTTCTATCTCAAAATTGCATGCAGCAGACTTCTTTATTGAAAATATGTTACAGCTCTGCTCTCCTGGGCCAATATGACCCTAACCTTCTGGGGCCGTAAGTCCAAGACCCTCATTTTCTGGTTTGTAAAGCATTTCATACTCCTCTTCCCTCATCTTTCCCCTTCTCCTTGGGAATCAGAAGATCCTCATATAGAACACCAGAAATGCTTGATGGTACACTGACACCACAGCAGGACCTTACCCAGACTCTCTTGACCTGTATTCCTATACCAGGCAGACCTTGGAGTCAGACCAACCAGGATTATTTATTTCAGTCATACTATGTATTAGCTATATAATCATAAGCAAGTTACTCACACTTCTAAGAAATTATTTCCTTGTCAGAAAAAATAAAGGGAGCTAAAATAACAGTCTGATAAACTCCGGAGGATGATCTAAAATCACATGTGTAAAGCAATCACAGTGGGCCACAGAGGTGCTCAGTAAATATTCATCCTCTTCCCTTTTCTCTGCAGTTTTATCCCCAGTTTGGTCCTCTCTCAGGTCCCCTTTATTCACACTTTTTTAGGCACCCTCACTGTGGGTGCAGATCCACACAGAGCACGTTCAGTTCCTATGTTACTGTTACACTCACCTTCCAGGTGTCAAAAATATGGCTAGAGACTGAATTTGAGGGAGGTGACAATTGCTGTACTCAAACTCATTAACATTTGTGTTTTGAGTATATTAATTATTCCTTCTTTCATATGTACTTCTTGATGGCTCATTGGATTAGAAATATGTTTGCACAACACTTTCACTTTTAGATTCCTTTGTTTTTCAAAAAATAAATTTTGAGACCCAGAAATACCTCAGCACACCTACAGCCACCTTATTTTCAACAAAGGAGCAAAGCAAGTAAGCTGGAAAAAGGAAAGCCTTTTCAATAAATAGTGCTGGGAAACATGGTCATCCATGCAGAAAAATGAAAACTGGCCTACATTTCTCAATATGCATGAGAGTTAACTCAAAATGATAAAAGATCTCAGCATAAAACCAGAAACTTTAACGCTTATAGAAGACAAGATGGGCAATACACTTCATCATATAGGCATAGGAAAGTATTTCCTTAATAGGACTCCAATTGCTCAAGAAATTGCAACAAGAATAGATAAATGGGATTACATGAAAATTTTAAAAAGCTTCTGTACAGCAAAAGAAACAATTAACAGAGTCAAGGAAACCACCACTGAATGAGAAAAAAATCTTTGCATCCTATACATCAGACAAAGGTCTAATTACCAGAATTTATAAAGAACTCAAGAAGAAAACTCCCCAAAAACAAATAACCCAATACACAAATGGGCAAATGAACTGAGTAGACAGTTCTCAAATGAAGAGGTCTGTAAAGCCATGAAAGACATGAAAAAATGCTCAGTATCCCTAGCCATTAGGGAAACACAAATTAAAACAACTCTGAGATTTCACCTTACACCAGTAAGAATGGCCAAGATCAATAAAACAAATAACAACAAATGCTGGCGAGGTTGCGGGGAAATGGGAACACTCCTATATTGTTGGTGGAGCTGTAAATTGGTCCAACCACTGTGGAAATCAATATGGAGGTATCTTAAAAAACTGAAAATAGATCTACTGTATGACCCAGCTATAACACTACTGGGAATTTACCCAAAGGGAGATGTGTCATCATACCACAGAAACACCTGCATCTCCATGTTCAATGCAGCACTTTTCACAATAGCAAGGTTATGAAATCAACCAAAGTGCCCTTCAACAGAAGAATGGATAAAAAAAACTATGGTACATATACACAATGGAATACTACTCAGCAATCCAAAAAAGTGAAATAAGGCCATTTGCAGCAAAATGGATAGAATTGGAGAAAATTATTTTAAGTGAATGAACACAAGCTCAGAAAGAGAAACACTCATATGTGGGAGCTGAATCAAAATTATAAGAAGAAAAAAAATCCTATACAAAGGTGGGATCATAATAAAAGAAAAAAAGCTAAGAATGGTATTAATAGATGGTCTAGAAAATCCATGTAATAGTTCTGACAAGGTAAAAAGAAAGTTCACTGCAGGAAAAGTTTCTATCTTAAACAGAACTGGAACCCAAGGATATATAGAAAAATATTACCATAAAAAGACAAGTAAATGGTAGAGAAGTCTTTGATGCGGGGGTGGGGGGGGGGAGGAAGCATACAAGAGGGTAAGGGGGAACCTACGTGAATAATGTACAACAAAATGCATATATGGAAATGTCACAATGAAAAGCATGTCAGAATGAATCACATTAATGTGTACATTAAAAATTTCCAATAAAAAATAAATTTTGAATATATGCATAAATAGATTATATGCATTATGTATATGTATGTGCATTATATGTATAAATAGATAAATATGCATTATGTTGTTGTTGTTGTTATTGTTGTTGCTGTTGTTGTCATCGTTGTCGTTAGGTGCTGTCAAGTCAGTTCCAGCTCATAGCAACCCTATGAACAAGATTAAATACTACCCGACACTGTGCCATACTTGGCGCTCTCTCCATGCTTCTTCACTATTCATAGAGTGTTCCCTGGCTGATTGTTTTGGGAGTGGGCTGCTGGGTCTCCCAAGCCTACAGTACCAGGTATCCCAGGCGGTTTCCCATCCAAGGACTAACCAGGCCCTGGTTAGCTTCTCATCAGAGGACAAGGAAGGATGGGATGACAGGGTAACGTAGTGTGTACACAAATATACATATGAATGTACATATGAGTGAATGTGTTTGTAGAAATGCCTAATAATTCATTGAGCACTTATGCTATACCAAGCACTGTGTAAAAGTAGCTCATTTAATTCTCACGTAATACAAAAGTCATGTAAGGACAATAATTGCTCTTGTTTTACAGAAGAGGAAACTAAGGTTTAAGGACTTTAACTTGGCAAAGTCAAATAAGTAGTATTAACCCACTCAAAAGTGATAAATAACTAACAACATCTATGTGCTTGTGTTGTATTTTAATTGAAAGCACCAAAGCTGTGGTTTGACTGCTTTGGACTTCCAGTGAAGTGCCCTGCTGAGCTCCAAGTAGACGATAAACAGGAGGACAGGTGCTACTTTAAGAGGATGATGGAAGCTGTAACTTGAAGCCTCCTCCAGCGCCCGCCGCAGGAGAGGTCTGGGCGGCTGCACCCAGCCAGCTCCGCCGTGAACTCCCGCGGGCCAGGCGCGTCTCCCACTTCCAAAGTTGGAGCTCTCCTTGGTGGGAGGGGGCGGGGGGAGGGGGGACCAGTGACGTCACGCTGCCGCGGAGATAAAGCTCGGGGACTGCTCTCCCAGCTCGGTCGCTGCTGGGTGAGCAGAGTGGGCTGTCCGGCTCGGGACGCTCGCAGGGTGCAGCGCCGCCCCTCCCTGCGCCCCACTCCCAGGAAAGCCACGCCAAGGACACCATGCCCCAGAACGTGGTCCTCCCAGGCCCTGCCCCCTGGGGCTTCAGACTTTCGGGGGGCATAGACTTCAATCAGCCGTTGGTTATCACCAGGGTAGGTGTTTTCCAATTTTCCTTTTGCCACAAATCGGGGACACAGGAGTCCCAGAAGGTGCGGTGGGTGCCCTTGGGGCGGAGAGTGTCCAGGGAGCCCGGGGAGGATGGGCAAGACCGGGCCCTGGGGGGTCCTGGGCTTCTGGCTCCCAGCTGGGCAGAAGTGACTTGGCTGCTTCAAGTTTGGAAGATGCAAAGTAGGTTTGTGGTTGAACACAATCGGCCCAAAAGCTCTCTGCATCCTCCTGGTCCCCAGCAACGCTCCGAGCGCGATTTCCTTGGGCTCAGGTAAGGCTGCGAAGGTTGGGGTGCCTGCTTGCTCTCTGCACCCCAGCTCCCTTCAGTAACCAACAGATGAGGGCCATAGAAGGAGGGACTAAGGAATGACACCCAGGGCTATTTTTTGGAGCTAGGTGCGTTGAAAGTGTTTTTCTTGTCTGGATGAGAACTTCAGCAGGGTGCCGTTCTCAGGGCACAACCTGAGTTGGCCAAGTTGGAACCGCTCATATCGGCCCAGATAGGGAAAATATTACTAATGTGTGTGTATTCCTGGGTTTCCAGGCATTTTGAATAAATATTTTCCAAAGCTGGGAACTTGGCCTAAGAATCATCACCTATTACGCAAACGACAGAGAAAACCTGTCAGATAGTTTAATTTACCCCATGGAAAGCAACCACTCAGACTAATAATTGTGAAGATAATACTTTGATATCAAAGCCAAATTTTTCCTTACTTAATGTTTTCTAAAGCATTATCAAATTAGAGAGAAAGAGAGAGAGAGAGAGAGAGAGAGAGAATGAAACCTCTGTTTTCTCTCCTGTCTTACATTTCTAGAATTAATTCTAAAGCATTATTTGGTGGTGTTGATTTTTATAATGTATTTTTCTTAATAGAAGAACATTATTTTCAGTTCCCACATATAAACTATTTCAACCTAATTTAAAGGCATAACCTTTCAGAATATTATACTCATTTTCCAAACATCCTTTTTTTCTTACTGCTTATACTATATTTTATATACACTTCATAAGCTAATCACTTACAGATTTTAAACATGATAATGTCTTGTAAATTCTGTTCAGTTTATGTAGTCTACAACACGTGGGAATCAATGTCCTTTTTAAAATATCTCAAAACGTGTACCACATAGATCCAGAAAATGCATCACTTCAAGCTTTGTTTTACATTTTTCAAAAGCATATAAACACACCTGACATGTGTTTTTAATGACACTTGAAAACCTAACACACCCCCAAAAATGTTCCTCAGTAAATTAAGTAGAAAATGCTTCTGCCATCTAGGCCAAGCAATTCCTTTTATAGATTCACCAAAGAAAACAGTTTTCATTATCTCTACTAAGAAATATGCTTAATTTATGGAGTGCAGTGTTCATTTGCTTATATTAAGTGAAATAAGCTTTTGAATTCTAAAAAAGAGTAAATCATATTTAGATGAAATCCTAAAGAAATAATTATGTCAAAAAACCCTTCAAATAATTTATAAAAGAAATATTTTGCCATTACTCTGTCACATGGCAGTATAATTGTTCATATGTTTGAAATTTTTGAGCTGTTGACTTTACAAGCAATGTTTATTTTAAAGCAATACTTACATTTGCAATTAGACTTCAGAAGCTATTGGAAAATAATGTGTTTGATATACTGACAATTATTATTTGAAAAGCCAATTCGGTCTTGAGTTTGTAACTTTTATCTAACTGGAGCCACAAATTTTGACAACTTGATTCGATAACAGTGCATGACCAGAGATGATTCCTTGAGTCTGCCTTTTCAATTATTTTAACTCCAGAAGAGCAGGTAAAACTGAACTATTTTGTATCCCAAGTGGTCTTAAAGCCATGCATATTGTAGATTCTTGCTGAATAAATAAATGCATATTTGCTTCAAGTTTCAGGCCTTAGTGAACACCTAGTTAAGAATATTCCCACTGAAATTACAAGAATGAAAATCGTTTAGAAGACAATTAAAGGGTATGATTCAAAATAATCGATGTTGCTATTGGGTGGTGGAATTATTCTATTTTATATGCTTATATTATTTTAGAAGGTAATGAATAATGTTATGAGTGTGTTGTTATACTCCCTCTCTTGCCATGAATTCTTCTAAGTCCTTTATATTCACTAACTCACCTAAATCTCACAATAATCCTATGAGAGGAAGAGAGGGAGGAGGAAGATCTCCTTTTGAGGATAAGAAGAATGAGTCTTTAAGAGAGTCATTAACCTGCCAATGATCACAAGTGGTGGGACAAGATTTAATGCCAGATCAACCTGCCTTGAAAGCCTGCATTCTGAAATCCATATGTGTAACAAAGAAAAAAACAAAAACCCACTTATTGCCCAGATGTTTCTAAATAGGTGTTTTGTGCTGTCCAAAGTATCACAAGTCCTACCGATTCAACATCGTCAAGATCTACCACTTTCCATTTTCTGCTTTATTCAAGATTTCATAACTTCACACGTACACTCATAGTGACCCTCTGTACAACAGGGGAAACACTATTATCAGTGCTTCTCTGCTCTTCCTAGGGTTTTCAATGGCAGATTGATATTTGGGAGGGGGTTGCCAGGTCCTTCTCCCAAGCCTACAGCACCTGGTGTTCCCAGGTGGTCTCCCATCCAGGTACTAACCAGGCCCGACCCTGCTTAACTTCCGAGATCTGACGGGATCGGATTCCACAGGGCTATGGCTGCAGGCTTTAGCATGGTATTCACAGCTTTTCACCATCCATTCTAACTTCATTTCCTCCCTGTCTGTCTTCCTCCCTTCTCTCTCCCTTTCCTCCTCTCACTCCATATATGGCAGTGGTGCTGCTCTTCTGGGCTGCTCACTTCCCTAGCATGTCTTTGCTTCTGCATACATCATGTTTCCCCAGAATTCTTTTCCTCACCCCAACCCCATGGTCCTCTATGCCTATGAAAACCCATTCAAATCCTACTCCCCAAACCTAATAATAATAATAATAATAATTTTATCTGTCTGATGACCACAGCTTTTGGTTTATCACTGATTTTTATGATCATCCCTTGAGTCACAGATGTTTAACCATATCTACCAGATTCACTGTTCCCAGGAGGGAGTGGGCAAGAACCTTCGACAGTGAGAACCACTCAGTATCTAACACAGTGTCTGTACATCATATATGTTGTAGAATAAAATGGATACGAGATGAGTGATTGACTAAACTCTCACTTTTTACATAACTTTATTGCCATAAATAGGTGCAGACTGTGTTCTTAAATGTTCCACATTAAAGGTAATAGAGAATTGTTTTAGTTATTTGTCTATTTTAGATGAGTCATTAAGCTTACAATAATTTAATATACCAATGTTAATATACCCCCAAATTCCATAATAAGATGTATTTCTCAAGTCAGTTAAATCAGTTTTGTCCTCCTACAAGCTATACCTTTACCTTCCTCTTCCTGCCCTACACCATAGAAATCCATGCTAATGATAGAGCTGATTTGTAATGACGTGAAAGTAATACACATTCAGTATAAGTCATATGTGGAATTTTGAATTTTGATCTTTTCTCGGGCTAGCAATAGGCCACATGTTATTCTATCTTGATGCTGGCTGGGCAGCAGCAGCAAACCACAGCTGGAAGTCAGACATGTGATCACGAGACTAAACAACTGAGACTCCACAGTGTACTGCACTGCTATAAACTATGATGTTCAATAGGTTAGGTGTATTTTCAACTTACAATATTTTCAACTGCACAATGAACTTGAAGTTTGTCCAAACAACCCCATTATAAGTCAAGGAGCATCTGTGTAGTAATGATCTCAGACTGTGGAGCTCTAACCAGAGTCCACAGGAGGGTGACAAATGTAACTCCCTCCATCAACTGAAACTGCAGTTCACAAACTTAAGACAGAGAGTTTCTTCCCCATAACGATTCACAAACCAGTTAATGGGTGGGGTGAATCTTTGTCGTTTCAAAACACACACACATCACAGGCAGGTAAATCAAACACCAGACACCAGCAGTTTCTAGACAGTAAGTCTGCTATACTTTGTACAAGATAAAATTAAGTTTTGGATGTTCAGTTTAAGAGAGCAAGTGGTTATGTCAAACACCATGTATAATTGTTCTAAGTGTTTCACAGAATAATGCTTAAGGTTCACATCTCTAAGTGATCTTCTTTTGCTTCTCTTGCAAGAAGATTCTAAAGAGTCTCTTCCTAAGGTTTTTGAATCATCCAAAAAGTAGATCTACTCTCCCAGACAAGTTACAGATTGTATGCTTTTTCAAATTTCCTATGTAGAATATAGCACATGCTTCTGTTGCATTGTTGTTAGGTGCCATGGAGTCAGTGTCCAGCTCATAGCAATCCTACGTACAACTGGTGAAACAGTATTATTAGTGCTTCTCTGCTATTTGTAAAGTTTTTGTGGCTGATTGTTTTTTGGGAGTGGGTTGCCAAGTCCTTCCAGCTTACAGCACCTGGTATTCCCAGGCAGTCTCCTATCCAAGTACTAACCAGGCCTGAACTAGCTTATCTTCCAAGATCTGATGGGATTGGATGCCACAGTGGTATGGCTGCAGGCTTCTGTTGTGTACGCGCCATAAAATGAGTGCATACATCTGATGCCAGTATGTCATCTGACGTCACTCAATTCTTCTTCCTCTTCACTTCTCCTTCCCTTCTCATTCAGAGCACACCCAGAATCAAGATCATTCTTCTACTTAGATATGCTATATGGGCATGCTCTCTGGACTTGTGTACCAATGTAGAAAGTGTTAGTGTATTCTTAACTTTTTCAGGTTTAACATAGAAAAATATATTACTTAATATAAACTATATTTGAAATTTGAACTTTTAGAAAGGAATGTTTACAGTGTCAAATGCAGTCCTTTTCTAGCATAAAACAAATATAGTAGGAAAGTTCATATGAATAAAAATTTGTATAATTCCATGCTGGGGGCTGGGATTTAGCTCAGTCGGTAGAGAGCTGCTCTGCAGTCTCTGAGGTCCCAAGTTCGATTCCCAGCACCGCAAACTGGGAGAGGGACGTGGCAACCCACTCCCAAGGCAATCCCGAAACAGTCAGCCATTGAAAACCCTATGAGGGTTGCTATGAGTCGGACTCGACTTGACGGCACCTAACAACAACAATTCCATGCTAGCAAAGACTGCGTCTAGATGGTTCATGTGTTCATAACATCCATACATCCCAACAGATATCTATTATGTACAGAATGGCCTATATGTCAAAGGTACTATGGGGGTACAATTACAATCTAGGTAGATTTCTACACTCTGAGAAGCTCATATATCAAGGGAAGAGAAGGGATATATGCATAAATTATAAACTATTTGGGACAAGAAAAGTCTGGCCAGACAGGAGGTAAGGGGATAGATGACCTGTAGGAGATGCATTGTGGGGCACTAGAAGAGGCTGAACTATGAAGTGAGATGACTCAAGAGGGAATTTCAGATTTTTACTAAATGTGTGACCCTAAGCAAATTTCTTGTACTTTCTGAACATTAGTTTTCTCGTCTTGTTGTTGTTAGGTGCCCATCGAGTCAGATCTGACTCTTAGCAACCCTATATACAACAGAACAAAACACTCCCCAATACTATGCCATCCCCAGCTCTGAGTCAGTGCTTCTCTGTTATTCATAAGGTTTTCAATGGCTGATTGTTTCAGGAGTAGGGTGCCATGTCCTTCTCCCATTTTTGCAGTAATGAAGATCAAAGCCAGGGCTTCAGAGCATGCAGAGCAGCACTCTATCAACTAGCTAAACCCCAGCCCTTTTCTCATCTTAGAGATAACCATTTTGCAAGAATGTCTTAAGAATTAAGTAAAAGCCAGGAACTGCATATGCCTGTAATCTCAGTGACTCAGGAAGTAGAAGCTGGAGGATTCTAGGGATGCAGCTCAGTAGTAGATTGCTTACCTAGAATGTGCAAGGCCCTGAGTTCCATCTTCAGCACTGCAAAAATGTGGATAAATAAATAAGAATTATCATCTAGGGCATTTGTTACACAAATTCCCTGGCTCTTCTAGAGATTCTGATTCCTGACAATGGAGTCTTTATATACAACAAGGATGTTGAGTAATTCTTGTAATGAGACAAGATTGAAAACATGGTGCTGAGTGATCAACTGCAGTACTATGTCCAATTATCTCTGTACTTGTTCAATGTTTACAACTCCAATGAACCTGAATAATAAATAACTCATTGAAAAACTCTGTGCTTCAGCCTGCTGTATTGGCACACATCTGTAATCCCAGCGAGTTGGGAGGTACAGACAGAAGGATCACAAGTTCAAGGCCAGAGGCAGCCTGTCTAACTTAGCAAGATCCTGTCTCAAGATAAAAGATTTTAAAAATGGGCTGTGGGTACAGCTCAGTGGCAAAGCCCTTGTAAAGTAAGTGTGAGGCCCTGGGTTCAACCCTTAGGACCACAAAAAAAGAAAAAAGAAAGAAAAGAGAAGCTGTGCTTCATTTCATCTCTTTCTTGTCCCAGGTTGCAAAAACATACTAATAATCAACTGTGGGCAATGGTATAATGTAACAATATAATAATATGTTATAAGAATATTATAATAAAGAAATAGTATAAAGTAATTCTGGGAAATAATAGTTTATGTTTCAATAAAAGGTTTAACAAAGTCAAGTTATCAGTCATTTTCTGATAACCAGCTAACTAAATCAGAAAACTAGAAAGCAGTATGTTATATTACCTTCTTCTCCCTCATCCATCTCTCTACATTCTTTTTTATCCTTCCTTCTGTAAAAGCCCAAGAACAACAGTTAGTAGGTAGATTACAAAGTCAGAAATGGGTTCCAGCCATCATTGTCAACCACATTTCTTAGTTGGCTTCTAAAACTCCTTGGTGATCTAGCTGTACAGTTACCTGCAGCTTCCCAGGATGCCACAGGTTATTGAGACACCTCTCCTCCTTGGAAAAAATAGAGATAGTCATCTTTATCTAGCCTATCTTAGAGAATCTGTGGAACAGTAAAAGGTATGAGATAAAAATTTTGCAAATATTACATTCTGAAAAAAAGATGTAATTCGTAACTTTATTTTTATTATTAATACTGTTATTAAGTTTTAGTAATATTCAATATCTATGATATTCAACTTAGATATTCAATATACAAGTTCAATGTCTATTACTAAGATATTTAATATCTAACTTCTGATATCTTTGCTTAAAATGCTTATAACACATGTACACACAATCCTACTTTTCAGTTATCCTAATCAAAGGTAAAAAAGAAAAAAGTTAAGCTTTTCTAAACCAGGATTGAGTACTAGGTAACTTAAATCCAGTTAAGTGTATTGGTAAAGCCAAGAGAGGCTTTATAAACAAACACAGTAAGTCTCACTTTCTTGTATTTTAACTCAAAGAAAATCATCCTGGTCGCAAAAGTATAAAAATAGCACTAACTCTGACATACTATATCTAAATAAAATTAAAAGTTTAAGATTATTTTTATCATTACAAGTTCCCTTGGAGATGGAAACTTTGGTTTTCCAATAGTTCTGAGTCTGTCTGGGAGAAAATCTAAATGGAGAGCAGCTATGAAATACCTTCCAGAGGCTAAGATGTAATAATCTCCAGTTGTCTTCACCCATCTTCTATCAGTTGGAAAATCATGATGATGACTGCAGTGAGATGATCACAGAAATAAACTAAGTACAGTAAACATTTTAGTAAGGAGACTGAAGATATAAGACACTTGAGGATTTATTATTTTATCAATTTTGTTTTTTTAGATGAACTTTTTTCTCAGAGCCACAAAGCTAAACACAATCAATATCTAGAATAAGAAAAAATTAATTAATAACTGATCAATACAGTTTATTCCAGAGAAGTTTGAGATTTAAGTCAAGTCCTGTGTTATTTTGCTCTAAGTATTGGGACCCTCAAAACAACAATGATAAATTGACATTAACAACCATAATCTTTGAGTATGCACTGACTAGCTCTCTTTGACTTATAGGCTCTTGTTTAAGTAGCCTTTTCATTCATTCTTCAGTTTATCATTGATTAATTCTAAACACTGAGGTAGACACTATAAAGCACAAGAAATATGGATGTGTCTTGATTTATGATGGGGTTACATCCCAGTAAAACCATCATAAGTTGAAAATATTATAATCAAAAAATACATTTAACATACTTAACCTATCACATTATAGCTTACCAACACAGTGTGCTAGAGAGTATTTGTTGTTTACCCTCATGATCATGTGGCTGAGTGAGAGCTGTGGCTTATTGCTCTACCCCAGCATCATGAAAGAGTATAATACCTCAAATCACTAGCCCAGTAAATGATCAAACTCAAAAGTATAGTTTCTACTGAATGTGTACCATGGTAAAGTTGAAAAATCATAAGTTGAATCAATGATATACAAATAAATAAAAAAAACATAAAACTACAAGTAATCTTCATGAAGGAAATGAACATGGTGTAAAGACAAAGAATAAGAAAGGGAAACACAAGAGAAACTACTTCAGATGTTTGGGGTAGGCTCTGAAAATGCAACATTTGAGCCTAGACTTAGAACTTAAAATGGAACTACCAGTTAAATAAGGTAGAAGCATTTCAGGTAGAAATAACTGTGTGTAAAGCTCCAAAGAGGATATAAGAAGCTGGGCATGATGGCACACTCCTGTAATCCTAGCACTCAGAAAGCTGAGGAAAGAGGATCAAGGGCTGGTCTACATAGTGAGTTCCAGGACAACCTGGGCTACACAGTGAGACCCTGTATCAACCCCACCCTCCTCCAAAAAAAAAAAAAAACAGAGTATAAGATTTGTCTACTTTTGGAAGTAAAGGGAAATCAAAATGGCTACTACACCACAGATAAAGGGGTGCAGGAATGGTCTGAGATGATATTAGAGAATTAGGTAGGGAAATATCCATCTGATCCCAAGCAGAGGCAAATAGTTGGAATTTACCCAGAAAAAATGAAAGCAGGAATAGCAATCAAAAGAATCATCGAGTTTAACTGAACATTAGTATGGTAATATTTTACATTTTCTTTTTCAAAACATTTAAAAGTATAGAAAACCATATATTCTCCATATCTTTAAGTATTTCTTTCATCTCACCCTTCCAAAAATATCATCAATATTGCTTATAGACAAAAAAAAGGGATCTTGCTTTTTCATTAGCTTGACAATCTGTTTTTAAGTGGTATATCTAGACCATTTACATTTAATGTAATTACTACTATGGTTTAATTAACTGTTTTCTGTTTATTCTTCATGCATGGAGAATATACTTTCCTTGTGTTTGTAGGGCTTTTGTATACTCATGCTAACTCACACTCAGCTGTTAGCAATGTGTCGTTTTAGCTGAGTTTTTCTTAACAGCTAATATGTTGGCCACTTCTTCCTCCATGCTCTGTTACAGGTGAGCCCATGACATATTTTGTCATTTCTTGGAGACACTTGTCTTCCATTAGATTTCATGTTTGTGGAACTGCAGCTCTCTGAAGAATTCAAGCAAAGTTACAGTTTTGTATTCTATCTGCCCTTTTCTTGATAATGCAAGAGTGACTCTCTCCAGATTTCTACTTCCTAGGTTCCTTGTCTTGGGTTAGGCTATTATAACAATGTGCAACAGACTGGGTGGCTTATAAACAACAGAAACTTATTTCTCACATTTCTGAGAAGTCAGAAAACCACTTGGCCCAGTACCAAGGAGGGCCTTCTTGTGGGTTGCAAATGGGTTGCAACTTCTTGTACTTTCACATGGTAGAAGAACAACAGTTCTCTCTGTCTTCCTCCTTCCACTTCTTCCATCCACCTCCTCTTCCTCCTCCTCCTCATTCTTCTTCTTCTTTTCCTTCCTCCTCCTCCTCTTCTTCTTTTTTCTCCTCCTCCTCCTCCTCCTCCTCCTCCTTTTCCTCCTTCTTCTTCTTCCTCTCTCTCTCTCTCCTCACTCTCTCTCATCTGTTTATAAGGGTACTAATCTCATCCATGAGGTCTCCAGTCTCCAACCTAATCACTCTCCAAAGGCTTCACCAGTAAGTATCATCACATTGACAGGATATCAACATGAATTTTAGGAATGCAAAAACATTGAGACCACTGCACTCCACTCATGCGAATTTTAAAGAGAATTTATCAGGATGCTAAAGTAGTTTCAATTTGAATATCAAAGTTGCTTAAATGTAGTAAATACAGGATTCTGGGTAACAAAAAAAAAAAGCTTTAGAAAGATATTTCCTTAAAATGAAAAAAAAAACAAACAAACATGATTTAAATAGAGAGTTACAGGTGATTTTTAAAAGAAGAACAAGAGATACAATGGTAGATGAAATATGGTAAGTGAGAAACAAAATTATTTAACATGATGAGAAAGTAGAGGTAGCACAATTATCAACTGGGAGCTCTTTTAAGTAGGTTTAACATTTTCCACCTCATAAAATATTTAAAATATTACCAAGCTAAAATATAAATGTCAGGCACAAAACTCAAGGATATTAGTTTTTAATTGGCATCTTGATATCTTCCAGGTTACTCCAGGAAGCAAGGCAGCAGCTGCCAACCTGTGTCCTGGAGATGTCATCCTGGCTATTGATGGCTTTGGTACAGAGTCCATGACTCATGCTGATGCGCAGGACAGAATTAAAGCTGCAGCACACCAGCTGTGTCTCAAAATTGACAGGTGCGCCTAAATTAATGGGGTTAAAATTTGATCTGTTTTGCAGGAGAACCTGAACCAGGACTGTAAATGGCTTCGTCCTCCCACTGAGAAGGAATGTCACAGGATGTAGAATTTTGAATTTTTCACGTGTCAGCCATTTTAGTCTGTTCTTTACTAAAGTCAGTCAAGTTAGTAGTAGAATTCTTTGGAATGTCAAAATAATGAAAGAGGCCAAATGATGTTTTTTTCCGTTGTTGTTGTTGTTAGGTGTTGTTAGGTGTTGTGTTAGGTGTCCGACTCATAGCGACCCTCATAGGGTTTTCAATGGCTGACTGTTTCGGGATTGCTGTGGGAGTGGATTGCTAGGCCCTTCTCCCATTTTTGCGGTGCTGGGAATTGAACTCGGGTCCTCAGAGACTGCAGCGCAGCGCTCTACCAACTGAGCTAAATCCCAGCCCTTTTTTCCTTTAATAACCTAGTAAATTGACTGTGAAAATAGTCATTGGCCAGGTAAACTCTGAACAGAATGACCTAGACCTGCCCTTCTCAGTGTGGTATAGAATACAATGGGATGTGGAGAGGCTCCTGCAAGAAACTCCTGTCAAAATGTGATTGCGTCAAATCTGGTTGCTAATACTCTATATGCTGTTGCTGTTTTGTACAAAATTCAGCTCAGAAGGATATTACAAGGTATGAGAGTACATGGACTTGTGGGGTGTGTTAAATATTGAGATACTTCCAACCCTCCTTTCAAATAGGAAATTGAACCCAATCTCTTGTCATCAGAGCCCTGATCTGATGCTGAGCATGGAAATAATGATTCATTATAATGGTTGTTTGTATGTGATTATCCCGTTGCTATTATATTCATAATTGTCTTTCTTAGTACAGAAGGCTCAATCGAGTAGCCAGTCCATCAATTTCATGGATTGAAATAAATTCTTTTCCTATGTATGCATCACCTGGGCTTCTGCCAAGTATACAATTCCTTAGGAACCACAGGATCCCATTTAGATGTGTGAGAAAAGTTAGACAAACCACAGTTTCTTGATGCCAGTGGCAAATCCACCTGGCCAGTCCCTCACTGTCCTTTGTGCTGGCCTGAGTAGGATAGGAGGAAGGAAGGGAAGACCCAATGAATTTGTCTCCTGGTATCTGGAAGTTGTGCCTCCAGAATTTCCTTCTGCATTATTTCTCACATGCATTGGAGATTCACTTTCTCCAGAAGCCACATAATGCACTCCAAGTCTGCATCTATTCTAGATTCCCCAAAAGGACCCTAAAAACATAAGTCTAATTGGATGGGAAAACACAGAATAATAAGCAAAAAATAATTCTTTGTTTTAAATTAGTGAAAGTTGCTAATATTTTCAAAAACACAATGGGAAGTTGAAGTATAGTAAAACTAGAAGTGCCATTGGAATTTAGAGTTTTCCAATTTTGTTTTATTTTCAGGGCAGAAACGCGCTTATGGTCTCCACAAGTATCAGAAGATGGAAAAGCCCATCCCTTCAAAGTCAACTTAGAAGCAGAACCACAGGTATGAACTTTAGAGTAAATGGTCTTCACTTTATATTTCCTTTTCAATGATGAGGATGCTTCCGTGAGGAAGACGTGGCAAATATAAATATTGGAACAAGTCACTTAGTGAAGCAGCGCTCTGTCTTTACTCTCTAATTTATATGATTGACGTATTTGTATATCAAGGAAAAAGAGAAGCGCTGGAGAGTTAGCTCAGTGGTACAGTGCTTACCTGGCAGGCACAAAGCCGTGAGTTGAATCCCCAGCAATGAAAAAATAGGAAAGGAAAAAGAAAAAAAGAAGAAAGAAAAGTATGCCTAGGCAAATAGCTTGTTAAAAGACAAGTATATTCTCATCAGGAAGAATTGGATAAATCTACCTAAAGTCTGCCTACTTATTTTCAATTTTTGTGATGGACTTCTGCCAAATAGCCATGACTTAATCTAAAAAGTTTAAGTTGTTAACATAAAGCAAAAAAAAAAAAAAAAAAAGTAGGCTATAACATTTGAAACAGGTATCTCTAATAGTGATTGTGAATTTCAATCCTTGGAGGTCTTTGCACAGATCTTATTTTACATTCTTTTTTAATTCTCAATTTGGGCATTCTATAATTAAATTTACCTCACAGAAAAAGTTTTGCATTATGTTATCATGATGATATTCTGCCTATGCAGCTAAATTACAAAAGATAAAGGATTTTCTCTTGAGGCAACTCTATCTCATGACCTAAATTAATCTAATAATCTGAGGTTTATGTGACTGTAAATTTTCAAAATATCTAAAAACTGAAAATAAATCAAACCTCAATTGTGATATACTGAACAGGGTTTTAGACCTCTTCTTAAAAGCTCACAAAGTTTAAAGGTACAAACATAGAAATTGAATATCCTTTTTCAATTTAGTTTTCCTGCTAAAGTGATTATATATCCCCAGTGTGCAGTGTTTCTTTCTATATATTAAGTGAAAATGAACAGAAAAGATATTTATAATTCATGCTCTATTGATGCTCCCCCTTTCAGAGTCATTGACTCCTGAAATTGTCCTTCACATCTTCCACTCAGTCCCTAAACTTCTGTTTTCTACTGGATAAAACAGATGTTTGTTGTTGTTAGGTGCTGTCAGGTCAAGTCGACTCATTGTGACCCTTTGTAGGGTTTTCAATGGCTGATGGTTTCAGGATTTATGATTGGTTCAGGAGTGGACTGCCAAATCCTTCTCTTATTTTTGCAGTGCCAGGGATTGAACCCAGGGCCTCAGAGAGTGCAGAGCAGTGCTCTACCAACGGAGCTAAACCCCAGACCAAAACAAATAGAGCGTAACATAGGTATATGTATTTCATAGGGTTCTCAAAGACTTAAACAAAATAATACAAAAGCAAAGAACTTGGCATCTCTGATTGCTCGTGGAGATGTTCAAATGAGCAGTAGCTCTCATTAGAGAAGTCCCCCTCACCTCCCAGGCTGTGATCAGAAAGCCTCCTAACATTCCCTGAGGGTGAGACAGGGAGCTGCCTGTGTGATAGAGCTTCCTGTCCTCCTTACTACTTTTATTTTCTGTTAAAATGCAATCCCCCACCAGAAAAAGAAATATCTGTGTAGTGTTTAGAGGGAACTAATTTATAAGATTCCTATAGCTTTTCCTAGATTTTGACTAAAGGGAAGGTAGAGTCTAAGCCTAAATAAGAGAAGGAACAAGTAGAGGAGAAAACAGGCCTCAAAAGGAGTGAGGATGACAAAGAATATTCATGAAGGCAGGAACCATGTGTCTCTTCTCTTCACTTGGACTCTCCCTGTCATCACCTATAACAGGGACCCAACAAATTTCTGACAAATGAATAGAAGTAACTGAAGTGACTAAAGATACAGCATGCACTTTCTCACAATGGCCAGGACAAGTCCTGGGAACCAATTCTCAGAACTGTTCCGCCCCCACCTCTAGCTGTTACATTGTAAACATGATCTTGGATAGATGAGTGGGATATTTAAATTAGGTAAAATCTTCACTCTTCAGGGTGAGTGAGCAAATGATAAAATGGATGGGACAGGTAATATGAATTGAGCATCCCTTATTTGAAGTCCTTGGGACCAGAAGTGTTTCAGAGCCCAGATTGTTTAAATTTGGAATATTTGCACACACATATAAAAATTAAAACAATCCATATGGGCTAGGGTTTAGCTCAGTTGGTAGAGCGCTGCTCCACACTCTCTGAGGACCCAGGTTCAATCTCCAGCACCACAAAAATGGGAGAAGAACATGGCAGTCCACTCCTGAAGCAATCCCAAAACAATCAGCCATTGAAAACCCTATGAGGTCAGGTGTCTATTTTCTACCTGTAGGGTTGAATCATTGCTCAAAAAGTTTCCATCCTGGAACATTTTGGATTTCACATATTTTGATTATGGATGTTCAACCTATAAATGCAGTGAGAAGGGATCTGAAAGCTGATGGTGGCTCACCCTGGAACACTAGGTAGATTGCCTCTAGTCAGCATTTTCTTTGATAGAAGAAAAGGTTGGAAAAGGAGCTGAGTGTTATGGCTTATGGCTGTAATCCTACCTACTCAGGAGGCCGAGGCAGGAAGATCATAATGTACAGGCCAATTTAACAAGACCTTGTCTCAAAATAAAAAGTGAAAAAGGAGCTAGAGGTGCAGCTGAGTCATAGAGCCTAGCATGCACGAGACCCTGGGTTCAACCATTCACAACTGAAAATAAAAAAGATTGGAAAAAGAAAAAAAGATCTTGAAGCCACACGGGGCGTCGTGGACCATGCCCGTAATCCCAGCACTCCCAGCCTCCCAGCTGAGGCAGGAAAACTGATAGTTCGAGGCCAGCCTGTGCTACAGAGCAAGACCTTGTCTCAAACAAAACAAAGTAAAGTGCTTGAAGCAAAGCTATCACTTGTATGTCCCGCTTTGCAGCAATGCCCCAGCCTGTCTGCTTTCTCTCACCTTCATCAGTTCATCACTTAGACGCAACACAAGAGAAAGAGACCATCCGGAGCAAAAGATGTGTGGGGGTGGGTAACTTAACACCCTTATGCATGCATTTGTTAACTATCCAAGCTCTCACTGTCTCCAGGATAAACAGCATGGCATTCTGCATTTCTGTGTCCATGCACAGATGCACAGCACACTTCCAAAATTGTACTCTACCCTTTTGAAAATTATTTTTTCACTTAAATTTTCTTATAATTTTTTAAACTTGAATTTATCAATATAAGATGAGATGGGGCCAGCTAGACATATTTGATCAAAGTGTCAACCCACTTTGGCATGTAGGTAATTCAGTAAGAGCTTATTAAGCACAAGGTATGCTTACACCATGAGGAGAGACTATGTTTTGCTAATATCTCTCCAGACTTGAAGGTTAATGGTAATGCCTGAGTTAGAGCTCTAGAAGAGGTCTCTTTTTTGCAAATCAGTGAGCATTAATTTATTTCTATTTATTATGTCTATTAAATTATGTCTAGTCTAAGAATGTCTGCAGCTGTACCACTGTGGCATCCGATCCCATCAGGTCTCAGAAGCTAAGCACAGTTGGGCCTGGTTATTACTTGGATGAAAGACCACCTGGGAACACCAGGTGCTGTAGGCTTGGAAGAAAGACTTGGCAACCCACTCCCAAAAAACGATCAGCCATTGAAAACCCTATAATAGCAGAGAAGCACTAACAATAGGGTTTTGACTGTTGTAAGCAGGCTCTCTATGAGTCGGGCATGGACTCGATGGCACCTAACAACAAACAGTCTAAAAAGTGGACTTTAAGGCATAATCCTAATTTTAAATACTCTGGCCTCTTGGCAATCATGTATTAGCCCATATTTCCTGCACTTTGGGGTTGGAAAATATGAACACTTATGATACTACTACTAGTGGATAAAAGGGAATGAGAAGTTTTTTTAAGGTGAAGATTAGGTTAAGGACTATAGCAGCCAGTCAAATGGAGCCTTTAAAAATTCCATTAGTTTGAGTCATGACTAATTCTTCCTGGCATCCTCTCCAAGAGGCCAGTGTTTGAAGGCTCAGAGATAAGAACAACTTCAGTTCTTTTCCTAATGGACTAAAAGATTTCTACCCCTTACAAGACTCTTAGACAAGATTTCTGCATGACAAGTTCATATAATTTAGTGCTTCAAGACAGGCATTCCCGACACAAATAACTGGATTTCAACGTATCCTCTGCTGTCTGAGAATCCTGTGGCATAAACTAGAACAAAATGTTCCAGTTAGAACACAGAGGGATTTTCTTTTAACAAATTATCCATTTGTGACCTTTGCAACGTATATGACCAATTAGGAAAAAAAGCTACGTTTTTTTAAATAGTACAAAACTACACAAATTGGTATCTTTTTTTCTTAATGAGTATTGGGCAAATAGAGCAATTTTCTTGTCAATAGTGATGTGTCAGTTCGAGAAACAAATGTCATTAATATGTCATACTTTAAATGTCAGTGTAGATGAGCAGTGAAATGTCAATGCTCAACACAATATTTGACTTCTAGTTTCTCAACCCACATCAAACTTTGATTGTATTATGACCTTTGTTATTGGAATAAAATTTGTTCTTATTTAAAATGTAATATCTAGTCATTGAAAGAGAAATACTATATATTTTTTCTGTTTTTTTTTTTTTTTTTTTTTTTTTTTTTTTTTTTTTTTTTTTTTTTTTTTTTTTTTTTTTTTTTTTTTTTTTTTTTTTTTTTTTTTTTTTTTTTTTTTTTTTTGCTTTGCAGAGGTTTAGGCTTAGGAGACTTTTTCTTACACAGTTATAGTAATAATTGATATAAAATTTTAGAATCTAGGTTTTTCCATTTTTTCATGCTATCATTAAATAAATTTTGTTTCTAGAAATTTAGACTTGAAACTTAGGCTCAAGGTGGACCTTAGAATTTGTTTAGATCAGCTCCTTGCGACTGAATAAATTATCTGTATACAACCCTGACAGTCTATGAGCAGGCGTATGCATTTCTCTAAACAAAACATTGCTCTAGACTAAAGGTATGTTGTTAGTCCTTCTTCAAAGCTAATATTCTCAAATAAACTTTTACCCTCATTTTTGTTTAATGTCAATTGAACAACTCAAAAGTATAATGTGCCTGTCACAGTAGGAAAGATAATGTTCAGGAAGAAAAATGGTTCATCTCTAAACAAGAAGAAAGCTGTCTCCACATCCATATAAAGGACTGCACCCTTGCCAAGGAAGATTTTATAATACAGACGTACTTACATGTGCAGTCACAGTTTATTTTCCTAAAATTAACTTTAATCTGCAGTGTTTTGGTAACTGGAAAGAAACCTACACGAAACAAGCTTTCATAATCACATTTTCTCAAACTCTCCCCAATGAGATATGGGGAACACTTGAAAAATCACTGGGGGAAAAAAGATTTTAAAGCTGAGCAGGAGGAAAAGATGATTGTTCAAACATTTTAAACATGATAAATATAATCATTTCTTCATTGAAGCTTGATAAAATATATGATGACTTCATAGAGCTTCTTTCTCTTATTTTTCTACCATTTTATATGAAAAAGTATAAATAGTAGGGAATTAAGAGAAACTACATAAATCAAACATGCTGTGTTGGATGGAGAGGGTAATGGCCTGAATCTTTATCTGTAGATAATTTCATCAAGAAAAATTTGAAGGTGAACTGTCTTTGAGTGTTGTCCTTGCTAAGGGCATTTCAAGGACTTGGGAGACTATTGTCAAGAGCTAGACTGTCCCCATGTGAGTGGCGTTCCATCAAGTTAGTTACATTGCACTCTGGCTGCTCTACTATTTCATTAATTCAAAATATTATTCCTTAATATAAGCTCCTAACATTTTAAAATAACATTTTAAAATTATTGGTTAATTTGAATGATTACTTTCTGAATTCCAAAGAGATAATTATTTCATGGTTTTGTCTGGGTAGAATAAACACAAGAGCTGGACTATATTAAGAGTTATATAAATTTTTACTGTTTTTTTTATTATTACACATGCTTTTCCAAGAAAATTTAAAATAATTAAAGTGGAACAGCAAACTTCTAAATGGTTTTGTCTTTTGATTCTGTTTGATCATCAACAATGATGTAAGACTTGGATAGAATGTTGTGTCTTAGTGCCATGCTTAAATTTCTTGTTTACTTTTGGTGTATATATTTCATTGTGCTTTGGGGAATGACTCTAGAAGCCAATAAACTAATGCTTTGCAAAGCCTAAATAAAAAATGTTTTAAATCTATATTAGAAAGACTTCCTTTTATGGTCTGAGTAGAAAATAGAGGGATTTCTTTTCTGTTAACAAATTATATATTTGTGACCTTTGCAGTATATATATAACCAAAACTGAAAATGTCAAACAAAATGCTTGGAGCTAATTAATTAATGTGCCACCATTTAGAAGTCCTACAACAAATTATCAGTGCTCAAATATTTTCAAAGAATTTGCTTTATTTATAGGACAGTCACTATCCATGTTTATTCATTAGTTTAAGGCTAAGAAAAAATAAGAGATTTTTTACCAATAGAGCCATCATATTATATTAACTAATTGCTGTAAATTTAATTCTATTTACCTAGGTTTTTAAAACACTTCATACTTTGTTCTAAAAAAAGAAAAGAACTAAGTTCCACAAAGCTTGAGTGGGTCAGTCCTGCCTGATTCGCTCTTTAATTAGCCTGAAAGACTTATAATCCACCAAAACTAAATTAGATAATTAGCCTTGTCTTCTTTCATAATCAAAAAAAGTTACAAAGCCTTGACTCATGACCAATGCCATGACTTATAATTATTTCCAGTCCACTTTTTTCAAGTCATAATAATTGTTCTTGTTCGTCGTAATGGTTAATCACAAAATATAGCCAATCCAAATTCATTGTTAAATCAGCCGCAACAATCAGATTGTACCACTATGTAAATGTTCTAGGATTCAAAGCTGAAACATTTCTCAAGCTTAATTTGGTTGTTTCAATCATTCTGCTACCTAATGGCAGCAACAATGATGTCACCCAGCCAACTCCTTAGGAGTGAGCAATTCTTGTAGAGGAAAAACATTAAATGAACAAGATATCAGTCAGTTCAACTGTACCATAGAATCACAGGCTAAATTGCTTTCAACTGAAACCTTTTCAGCTTCAGGAAATTGTTAACATATGCTTCGCCAGGTTGATCAGATAAAAGCTGTTCTTTATCACATCATAGATTCTTAGGTCTCATGAGATTTAGGGCAGCTGAAGAGAGACTCAATATGCTAGTATTTAAAGCTTTGCCCCATTTACCAGGTCATAAATATTTTTTTCAAGTGGCAAGTAGGCCTAGAATGGCAAAGGAGTATGTGTGAGGAACAACTGATCAAGAGAACCAAGAGAAAGCATTTGGCAACTTGGTTGAAAGTTGTTCATGTTTTCAGACAAGAAACTCTATGAAAAGCTCTGATTCCATGTCTAAGGATGAGAGATGGTCTCTTTTCTTTATTAGTTCTTCCTCCTCCCTCCTACTCCTCCTTTTGTTCATCTTCTTTCTCTTCCCCTTCCAGCTATTCCTTATTCCCTTTCTTTCGCTTCTTCTTCCTTCTCTTCTTTTCCTATTTCTTCTGTCTCTTTTTTCTCTCTTCCTTCTCATCCTTGCCTTCCCCTCCTCCTCCTCTTCTTTCTCCTCCTTCTCCAAAATCTCTAACAGAAATACACCAACCCAATCCAGATGTGATGGTGCCTGCCTGTAATCTGAGCACTGGGGAGGCTGAGGCAAGAGGATTGACATGAGCTTGAGGCCAACCTGGTCTACATAGAGAGTTCTAGGACAGCCTGGGCTACCCAGTGAGACCCTGTCTCAAAAGGCCACAGACGAAAAAAGAAAGAAAGAAAGAAAGAAAGAAAGAAAGAAAGAAAGAGAGACCATGTGCACAAATAATACCCATCTGTAATGAGCAAGAAGAAAAAAAGATGTCAATACAAATATTACAAAATTTAATTATAAATATTATAAATATTATATTATAAAATATTAATTTTTAAATGAAAACTATCTCTTTCCAGTTACATTTCCAATAATGATACATATTTTTACTATTTCAAATCTGTGTGCAATACTGGTTGCACAGTCACAAAAGTAAACAAAGTTGATTTGCACATAGGAGTAAAAGTGCTATTATAAAGATTACTCTATCTACTTTTGCCAAATAGAAAGTTCAGGAAGAAAATCAGATCATGTATATTTTATCATTTCCTTTTGGCTTCTTTTGTTGTTTAAAAGACAAAAAAAAAGTAGCTTTACAAAATTATATATGTATTCAAAACTGGAAAACATTTCTACATTTAAAAAATAATAACAATATAAGGTTTCAGATGATTCAGGCATGCCTCAGACTCAGGGTTTTAGGACTTCATTGTGTGGTTCTGTTCCCCAAATAATAACATAAAAAATCCTTCTTGAATCACATTCACTGCTCTGACTTACTGACTTTAGTTTACTAGAGTAAACATGAAGATTTCTTTAAACACACATGTAAAATCATCACAATAAAAGGAGGGAGAGTTCTGTATAGGCTATTCTGGCTTTCATAAAAAAGGCTTTTCATTTTTTTTCAAAAATGTAGATAAATCAAAATGAACAATTCACTTTTTGTTGTAGATGTATGTTAAAACAGAATTTTTATCTAGATTCGTTAAAATGATTCAGGATAGTTATATACAAATGCTCATTCCTCTTCTGTTTTATTTCCCCATTTCTTAAAGTGGGGAAAAGTTTATTTAGATATTATGGTGGCATGCTTGCCCTCCTCCAAAAAAAAGATATTGATAGAAAAGAGAGCATATGCAATTGGTACCTGAGAAAATGTTAAGCTTCCCAGGCACAGTAGCACACATTTGTAATACCAGACTCGGGAGGCTGAGGCAGGAGGATCTCAAGTTCAACACTAGAGGCAGCCTGCATAACTTATTGAGACCTTGTCTAAAAAAAAAAAAATTTTAAATGGCCCAGGATTAGGGGACAGCCCAGTGGTAAAGCACTTGCAAAATATTTGACAGGTCCTAGATTTAATTCCCAAGTTAAGAAAAAAGAAAGAAAAAAAAAAAAAAAAGGAAAAAGAAAAAGAAAGAAAAAAAAGAAAGAAAACAAATATACATTTTTCTAAACCAAAAATCTCATTTCTAACACAAA
This sequence comes from Pedetes capensis, assembly GCA_007922755.1. Classification (NCBI taxonomy): domain Eukaryota; kingdom Metazoa; phylum Chordata; class Mammalia; order Rodentia; family Pedetidae; genus Pedetes; species Pedetes capensis. The sequence continues at coordinate 31,890 of VMDO01015888.1, forward strand.
ATTTGGCATTCAAATGAATCCTTACAATTTCTTAAAAGCAGTAGATGAAGAAGTCAGTAGGAGATGGATAAGAGATACAATGTTTGGACTATATTATAATCTTTTTAAATAAGATCAATTCCTTTCCATCATAACAGCTGATAGATGAATATAGTTCATGCAAATTTCAGAGAAATGATAGAAAGATTTATCTTTAACTCCTCCCTTAACCTTCCTGTTGATCTCATAGCAAGTAAAGATACCTTTATTAACAATAGCAATGCTGTTAGTTTTGCTCATAACGGCTTTGTTGTGCATTCTGTGGCTCTGTGTATTTTGTCTGCCATGTACAGGAATTCAAACCCATTGGTTCCGCCCACAACAGAAGGGCCCAGCCTTTTGTTGCAGCAGCAAACATTGATGACAAAAGACAGGTAGTGAGCGCTTCCTATAACTCACCAATTGGGCTCTATTCAACTAGCAATATCCAAGATGCACTTCACGGACAGCTGCGGGGTCTCATTCCTAGCTCACCTCAAAAGTAAGTACTGGATTCTCAGTTCCAGCCACAATGTTCTTGATAGTATGGCTTCTTTTCCCTACAAAAGTCCAGCTCTTGCTGTTTTCTTGTTATTTTCCTGAAGGCACTATCGTATTTTTATTTTAAAGACAAGCATCTAGAACATGTTTCTAATTGTTATGGAGCCCAATCAGCCAGTTTCTGAATATTTAGTCAGTAGATGGTTAAAAAGAAGAAATCTCTCTGGTTCCGACATCAGTCTTCTTAGTCCTGTCAATATCTGCTGGTAAATAATTCTCTCTGTACAATTATTGTTCATTAAATTTTATCCAAAAAATATTAATCTTCCACTGAGGGACTTTTTTAATTCTTTGTTTTTACAGGATGTGAACTACTTTGAACACAAGCACAATATTCGGCCCAAACCTTTCATAATCCCGGGCCGAAGCAGGTCATAAAACTCTGAGATTGTGACGTTTGAAGTGCATGCTCCTTTACAGATCTTACTAACCATCCAGAAAAGTAACATTTAGATGTTTGGAGTGACTTTTCACCTTGTGAAGCTTCTTTCTAAAGCAAAGAGAAATAAACTCACTTGGCAGCAAAGAGTAGCCAAATAACATCCATTTCTGTGACTAAATAGTGACAAGGTGACTAAACTGTGAAAGTTTGTGCAGTCACCATGTGTATTTTTAGCTAGTGGCCCTGCTGCTCTGGAGATCGCATACAGAACACGGTGACCTTTGAGTCAGGCAAATGTACTCCAAGGCAGGTCGGGAAAGCCTAGCCAGCAGCAACAGAAACAGAAGTCAGCCTTGGAGTTGCTTTATGCATTTGGTAGACTTGTCAACCCACCTCAGTACCTGTGTCTCATTGCACCTTCAATTCCTACTAATTCTAGCCCTTATGTGAGAATAAATTTTCATTCTTATGGATCATTGCAAAGAAAGGCCTCTTGAAATGAATTTTTCACTTGAGCAAAAATAAGTGCAAGAGTGGAGAGGGAGGTTACAGGGAATTTGGATGGCTCTTGGACAGTGCTGTAGAAATTGAAACAATAATGACCAAGATCTAAGTCCTTATCTATCAGTCAGGGAAACTGACTCTAGATCTGATCTCTAGATGATCCTTTTCAAATATCTTCTCTAGAAATTGAACTTCAACCTAAAGTAAATGAAACTAATGCCAAAATAGCAACTTCAGGAAACCTCAGACCCATTGCTGTGGTCTCAGCTAAGCCCAGAGGAAGGAAGTTGGTGGTTACACTGAGTTGATCCTCCCAATTGAGGAACATTGAATGATGATTTACACCAGGTGGCCCAAACTCATGGCCCAGAGATAGATTCATTTCACAGGCATGCTTTATTTAACCCTCCTGTTGTTTTTATTTTTGTTTTTTATATAAAAAATAATTTTTAATTGTTATTGTTGTTAGGTGCCATCAAGTCATATCTGACTCATACTGACCCTCATAGGGTTTTCAATGGGTAATTGCTTTGGGATTGCCTCGGGAGTGGATTGCCACATCCTTCTCCCAGAATTTTTAATTAAGTGCCTTTAAAGAGGACATCAAATGCCCACTCTTAAGTATATGCTACCTGGCCCATTTCATATATTCTTGACTCTCCTAGCCCTGAGCTTGCTGTGGTGATAGTCATCACTTGATAGATGATTTCCAAATGCAGACTTTTTTTTTTTTTTCAGTTCTTGGGGTTGAACCTAGGGCTTTACACATACTTTGCAAGTGCTCTACCACTGGTGTGTACCCCAAGCCCATTTTTTATTTTTTATCTTGAGACAGGGTCTCGCTAAGTTATGCAGGCTACCTCTGGCCTCATACCTGTGATCCTCCTTTCTCTGCCTCCTGAGTAGCTGGGGTGACAGGTGTGTACCACTGTGCCCAGCTTCCAAGTTCAGACCTTTTGATAAGTTAGAGGAAGTGCCAAAAGGTTATTTTTAAATAAGCCAGACAATTTTTGTGGTATCAGACCCAAAAGAGGAGCATTGAGGGGAAGAGCAGAGAATGATGCTAAGAAGGCAGTAACTACTCTCCCTGGAACATGAGCTCCGTGTCTGCAGAGTCCTTTCCTGACTGGCTCCGTGTTATTCCCAACACCTAGATCTGAGGCTGGAAGAGGATAGTAAATGCTCAAAAAATGTGCATTGGATAAAGGAATAAAATCCCAAGAGGAGCCAATAATGTTTCCTGAGTGAGTGGCAAGAAAACTCTGGAGCTATGATCCTTCCTTCATCCTGAACTCTGCACCATTGTTTTTAACTTGTTTGTCCCTGCTTTCCCAATCTGTCTTCTTCCACATCTTTTCCCTGTTTTTCTACTTTCAGTAGCTTCCCTACACTGTCAACCACATAAGAACACCACATTAAAAGTTAAAATGCTAGCTTACTATTGAATAAATATATACAGCTTCCTAAAGCAATGTAGTAAAATTAACATATTTGTATTCTTTTGAGGTTAGCTTGACTGAACATCCATTAATTCCAACTCTGTGACCCAAGGAGACTTAAATAAAATGGGTAACATATCCTGCTTTTGCTAAAGACCTATCACACAATTAGTTTTATAAAAATTCAGAGAAAGCCAGAGAGACCTACATAGATAATCCTTTCTTTTGTATTTTCATTTTAACATGATAAAAAGGACAAGTCACTCATAAATTTATCATTTGAAGGTACCTTTCAATGTAGCTGAATTTATAAGAGGAGAGGAGAGGAACAAGAAAGAGATTTGTTTTAAAAACTGGTGTCAGTGCACAAATCTGAAAGAACTGTAAAAGTGCCCCCCCATCCTTCCTTTCTTCCTGTGCCACATCACTATTTGCCCTAGCTTCTGAACTTTTTGTTCTCTCCCATTGATTCTTCATCAAGATAGAATTATAAGAGGTTACATACCAAACTACTACTGCACTATTAATGAACAACTCGTTTACTCAGAAGTACTATGCATTGCTAAATTTGTAACATGTTACTGTCCTTGGAGTTTTACTGCTAGCTATGGGTCTTTTCGGGCTGGGATTTAGCTCAGTTGGTAGAGTGCTGCGCTGCAGTCTCTGAGGACCTGAGTTCAATTCCCAGCACCACAAAAATGGGAGAAGGGCCTGGCAATCCACTCCCAAGGCAATCCCAAAACAGTCAGCCATTGAAAACCCTATGATGGTCGCTATGAGTCGGATACCGACTCGATGGCACCTAACAACAACATGGTTCTTTTAGCCTGCAGCAGTACCACTGTGGCGTCCGTCCGACCCCGTCAGATCACAGAAGCTAAGCAGGGTTGGGCCTAGTTAGTACTTGGATGGGAGACTGCCAGGGAACACCAGGTGCTGGAGGCTTGGGAGAAAGACCTAGCAACCCACTCCCAAAAAGCTATCAGCCATTGGAAATCCTATGAATAGCAGAGAAGCACTAACCATAGTGTTTTGTCTGTGTACATAGGGTCGCTATGGGTCAGACACCAACTTGATGACCCCTAACAACAACAACATTGGTTCTTTTAATTATTTCATCATAATTGAAGCATTTTTAAACACCAGTGTTTTATATGCAAGTGTGTACATTTTTAAAGCCAAAGCTACAACCTAAAAGATTTCCAAGGTATTTTATAGATCCAAATGTTAAAATGCAATATCTTCAACTGTTATTTGGACAAGTTGCATCCAGAAGTTTGCTGAAAAAGTCTGTACACACTCCAAGGGAAATTAGTTCTCTGTTGAATGACCTATCTGGGCATGAATTGAGGGGATCATTACCATTATGGGTCATCTTGCCAAGTCACTAAACCAGCTTCAGGAAATTTCATTAGTACCCACACTTCCAGGTCATCGTAATAGTTTGTGGCAGCCCATGATTATAGCCACAGTGACTGGAGTCCATTAAACTCTTTTATTTAAAACATCAGTTAAGATATCTTTAAACATTGTCCCAGAAAGTTATAAAAGGTCATTCTTATTGGCATAGGGTTTTCTTTCTCTCCATGTAATTGGCATAGTACCCTAAAGAGAGTGATAAACGAAGTAGGAAATAGAAGAGGAAATCTTTGCCTAACTAAACTTTTATGTGCATGTCAATATACAAAAGCACTAAAAACAGAAAAAAGATGACTAATTACAACTACAAAATAAGGTATATCTGTACATTCCAATTAATGATAGGTTATCTAGTGTCCAACACTCTGCCTGACACACAGAGGAGTCAGCAAAATTCTAAATTCTTGTTGAATAGGTTCACTATATTGAGCCCAAAGTCTCACAAGATTTAACTCAGTATTTCAGGTCCCTAAACTACAATTTCAGGATGGGATTTAGCTCAGTTGGTAGAGCACTGCTCTGCAGTCTCTGAGGTCCTGAGTTTGATTCCCAGCACCGCAAAATGGGAGAAGGACATGGCAAGCCACTCCCAAGGCAATCCCAAAACAGCCAGCCATTGAAAACTCTATGAGGGTCGCTATGAGTCAGATTCGACTGGATGGCACCTAACAACAATAACAACAAACTACAATTTCATGAGCTTGATTATACTTAGGTCAAATCAGTGTGATTCTGAGCAAACTGCTCTCCAACTGAAAATTGACTTCTACTCTTTTACCAGCTGAAGTTAATTTCCAGAAGCAGGGTAGTATTAACCCTCCAAAAATGGTGAAAAAGACCATTTGATATTTTGGCATGTGATCTAACCAGTGTACAAACTGAGTTTTAAACAGGTTCTCAAGAGCCAGGAAGTGAAGAGGCAAGCCCATTATTCAGGCTGTGTAGGTAGTTTAATTGGATAACACAAGACAAAAAAATTGTTTTTAATTCCTTTAGTGATAGGAGTTGTCCAGACAAATCAAGGTGCAACACTGATAACATTTAATAATAAAAGCACTGCCCAATATCCTTTTGAATTTTGCTGTCTATATATACTGAGGTTAACCCAGAGAGTAAATGCAGAAGTGGGGCTGTACTTTTTTGCTGGGAGAATATTGACTTGGAGGCAAATACATCTTGTAAATCTACCCTCTGCCTTAAGTTACAGCAAAAACATTAATTGATATAACAGAGGTTTACATTAATACTAATACTTCTTTTTGCTTTGTCTAAATGACTATGCTTTTTAAAAAAATCTGTTAATATGTTCTATTTTCTCATAAAATGCATCTCTCAGGCCGCACTTAAAATGCATGTAGAGGGCTGAGGGCATAGCTCAGTGGTAGAGCACGTGCTCCGCATACATGAGGCCCTGGGTTCAATCCCCAGTGCCATAAATAAATAAACAAACAAACAAAATGCATGTACAAAAATGTTCAGCTATGACTGGCCTCTGACCCAGTTTCATGAAGAACATGAAATTTCCCTAGTCCTTAAATTTGCATGACTGGCCTTTGTGATATTTTTGTAACTCTTTGTACCTTTTATTTAAAAGGAAATGAGAAATATGCATGGAAATACATGTGTGCTTCCAAAATTTTATATGAAATACCTATGTATAAAGGAAATATACCTTAGCCCTAGGATAGCAACCCAATAGTCTGAGACAACTTTATTTGTCCTCTAATCATTAATTGCAAGTTAACAAGCATTTATTGGCTATTTCTAGATCCTATATTAAGCTAAAGCATAGTTTTTAAAAGTGTATTCTTCACAAAATAAAAGACTAAAAAGAAAATATTGAAAAAGTAACAATAAGATGTTACTATTCATTTGAAGCTTAACTACATTATTGAAACATACTTATTTTTGAAATGATTAACATAAATCTTGGATTGGATCTTCATACTACATATTCAGTTACTATGTGCAAGATCATTCATTAATATTTTCATTTTAAATCTTATGCTTCAGAAATATAAAATGGTGTTCAATCCATACAATTTGCCTCCATCATTTATCTATGAAATTTTCAAGTATAAAATTATTTGGCCTATTTTTTAAAAAGAGGATCACTGTATCTTTTCTACTTTATATATTACTCTTTCTACATGTAACCCTCAATTTGCAAATCACCTAGCAGAATAGAGCCAAAAAATGCAATATCATCTGCATCTTTTAAATTTATTAAAATTCCTTCACTTGTGAATTTTTAAACATCATTTTTAAGCAAATTCTACTTTTTGTCTTTGATTCCTTTTAACCTATCTGTACTTGTTCTCTGTGTTGTTCTGATTCTTCGTGTCATCTCTGTGTAACGTGGTCATTAACACAGTGGATGCAGTACTCCCTCCGGTATTGACGGTGGCAGTGGACGTAGCACCCCTTCTTCTGTCAGTACTCTTAGTACGATTTGCCCAGGTGACTTGAAAGTTGCTGCTAAGATGGCCCCTAACATTCCTTTGGAAATGGAACTTCCTGGTGTGAAGATTGTACATGCTCAGTTTAATACACCTATGCAGTTGTATTCAGATGACAATATTATGGAAACACTTCAGGGTCAGGTTTCAACAGCTCTAGGGGAAACACCCTCAATGAGGTAATATGAGTCTTTTTGAACCCTGGGCATATTCATTATACACATAGGCAATGTCAACTTTAATGGTGTCTTTTACCACTGTCTTATTGGAAAGAAAGCTATGCAAAAAGTTTTAAGGAAAATGTACTGAGGTTTTATTTCAAATATGTAGGCTTAATAATAAAGGAGTTTTGAGGAATTATCTGAATAGATAATGCATCAGATAACAATAAAATAAAATCATGTAAGGACCAAATGTATATGTCTTTTGAGAGCTACAATGTCTGATTTAGAACTTCTCAGAAATGGTTTATAATCTACTATACCCTATGTCTGTCTTTTGGGTGTCAAAAATTAGGAAGGGAGTGGGAGAGTCAGGATTTTTATGAGATGATATCTCTTCTCTCTATAATGGCAGTGTATGGAGAAAGTTATTTTTCCATTTAAAATGTTTGCTTTGCATTAAGTTTTATAAGTAAATCCTTCAGTCTATTAATGTAGATATTTAATTTTTGTTGGTCTCTATTTTGAATAATTTCTTCTTTATTATAAATATTTGTTCCAAGTACTTTTGCCACCAAAGTGTTTCCTTTAACAATATTTATTACGGAATAAAATCTTATTACTTCTTTTGGTATTGCAGAATCAGTGATGCTTAAGAGTGCTATATAGCAATATCTCAAAGATATCTCACGTTGAACACATTGTTAATAATATATCGTAAAATCATTTTGCAAGGAATTTCACAAATATATGATTATTTTCAAATATAATATAGGCAATTAATATATGTGCAGATAACTACTATCTTTTCTAGATAATGCATTTAAATGATATAAAGTAATAAAGCATTCAGTGCCTGACAAATAGTATTAATGTTGACATTTTTAAATTGTCCATCATAAGTATATTTGTAGAAGGCAAATTAAAATAAAGCCGCTATTGTTATTTTAAATGAATTTTTAAAATACAGGATAAACAACTTAACAGATGTATAAATTAAAGTTTCTACATTGTTGCTGTTGTTAGCTGCTGTAGAGTCAGATCTGACTTATAGTGACCCTACGCACAACACAAGGAAACATTCCCCGACACTGTGCCACACCAGGCACTTTGTCAATATTTTCCTGCTATTCATAGGATTTTCAATGGCTGATTGTTTTCAGGATGGTTTTGGGAGTGGGCTGCCACATCCTTCTCCCATTTTTGTGGTGTTAAGGATCGAATCCAGGGCCTCAGAGAATGTAGAGCAGCACTCTACCAACTGATCTAAACCCAAGCCCAGTCTCTACGTTACATATTTTCAAACACTGACAAATTGAATTTCATCAATTTACATGATACCTTGATCTTTCTAGGAGTTAACAAAATGAATTAACCTTAAAACAAATTTAAACCAGGGACCATGTTGCATGGCTGTAATCCTAGCAACTCAGAATACTGAGGCAGGAGGTTGGAGGCCAAGTGCAGCCTGCACAACTTAGTAAGACCCTGTCTCAAAGTAAAAAACAAAAATGTTTTTAAAGAAGGCTGTGGGGATGCAGCTCAGTGGCAGAGCACTTGCTTAGCATGTGCAAGACCCTGGGTTCAACTCCCTAGTCCTGGGGAGAAAAAAAAAAAATCAATTAACTCTTAGTTTAATGTCAAAAATAAACCTAAATATTATTAAATTTTTTATTAGTAAGAATGATCAAAGTGGGCTCAGCCCTGCACTATCATGTATATTGCTTTTGTTTCTGAGAAAAGTTCATTTGGTCCATATTTATAATTATATATCCATCAGATACAAGTCTATAGTTACCATTTCCTAACAATCACTTTTCCTTTCCATCTAAAGTATTTTGTCAAATGGAAAGATGCTGAGGTGACTCCCAGATCTATTGCTATATGACATTTTTAAGGTCACCCATGTGAATTCACATTGCACTTTTAATTGTAATAGAAATTCACCTGAAAGTAAATTCCTGCTTAGGAATTGCTATAAGTAGAGTGATAGCTGCTTATTGATGTCTGTTGCCTCAATGTTTCTGATGATGCTTCACCTGCCATACTTCTGTTTCAGCGAACCCACAGCTTCAGTGCCTCCCCAGTCAGATGTGTACCGGATGCTCCATGACAATCGAGATCAGCCTACTCAGCCTCGCCAGTCAGGCTCCTTCCGGGTGCTCCAGGAATTAGTGAATGACGGCCCTGGTGAGCAGCCATTCACATCTGAAGCATTATTGATGGAGACCATCGGAGGAGTAGGGGGAGAACACAGAAACATACTGGGATGAAAGTCTGAAATTGGTTTTATCAGTAATCAAGTGAGCCTCTGCTCACAAGGATTTGGGTGGTCGTTTGTTTAGGAAAAGAGCTTTCAAGACTTGCCCAAGTAGTCATGAAATGAAACAGGTCCTAAAAAGGCACGAAAGACAAATTCCATCCATGAAAGACTCAGCTTAGGAATCATAAGATCCAGTTTTAAGTAGATACAAGATTTCTCAGCCTCTCCACACACTTTAAGGTATCATCAATATCAAAGTAAAAAGAAAAATCACCATAAGGAGTCCTTACTGTGTCCCACATTCTAGGTGAAGTACTTTGCCTACATTATCTCTTAATCTTCACAGTGACTCAGTGAGGTAGGAGCTAGTATTTACCCTGCTTAACAAATGAGAAACTGAAACAGAGATACTGGGTTTGCACTAGAGGCTCAGCCATTTAGTAGCAGAGCCGGGCCTCTAGCCCACTCCTTCTGTCCTCTTATATATTAACACATGCTTTTGCACCCCAAAAGATGTATATACTGTCTTCTAAAAGTCACACAAACATGCAAAATGTCCCATTAGGATAGATAATAAGGAAGAAAAATTGAAACAAGTGTTGACAAGGATGTGTGATAATGGGAAACTTCATGCATTGCTCATACAAATGTAAAATGATGCAGCCACGGTGGGAACCAGAATGGTAGTTCTTCAAAAAGTTAACTTAGAATTAACAGAAGAATCAGCAATTCCACTCCTAAGTGTATATCCAAAAGCAAGAATGCAAACAGATCCTTGTACACCAATGTTCACATTATTCCCAAGATCCAAAAGGTGGAAAAACCTCAAATGCCCATTGACCAAGGAGTGGATAAACAAAATGTAGTATATACATATGATAGAATATTATTCACCCTTTAAAAGGAATGAAATTCTGATACATGCTGCAACCTTCAGAACATTATGCTAAGTGGACAAAATCAGGCACAACAGGATGAATATTGTATGATTCTACTTATTAAGGCCTGCAGCTATAGCCCTGTGGCATCTGATCCCGTCAGATCTCAGAAGCTAAGCAGGGTTGGACCTGGTTAGTACCTGGATGGGAGACCGCCTGGGAACACCAGAAGCTGTAGGCTTGGGAGAAGGACCTGGCAACCCCCTCCCGAAAATCAATCTGCCATTGAAAACCCTATGAACAGCAGAGAAACACTGACAATAGTGTTTCCCCTGTTGTACAGAGGGTTGCTATGAGTCGGATACCGACTCGAGGGCACCTAACAACAACAACAACAACTTATTAAGAGACATCTAGAATAGAAAACTTCATAGTACAGAAAGTAAAACAGAGGTTGCCAGGGGCCAGGAGGAAATGGAGAGTTATTGTTTAGGGGTACAGAGTTTCTGTCTGGGGATGATGAGAAAGTTCTGGAAATGGATTTTGATAGTGGTTGCACAACAATGTGGATGTACTTAATGCCGCTGAATTGCACACTTAAAAGTGTTTAAAATGGTACATTTTATATTATGTGTGTTTTCCCCAAGAGAAAAAAAAAAAAAAAAGATGCCTTCTGCTCCTTTGGGCATTTTCTAACATCTCCCTCCAATAACAATACAGTTTTGTAACTAGTTCTGTTTTGAAAGTTTCTATTTCTGAAATAAGTCTCTTCTGCTTCCATGGGACCTGCTCCTTTAGAAATGATAGCGTGGATGCAACTTCAGAATTCCTGAGGTTAAAGTGTGCACTTTAAAATAGAAGCAAAGTCCAAACTGGAGCCAGCTGTTCCTTGCCATAAATGGAAACATTTTGTTTTTCAGATGACCGTCCTGCTGGAACTCGGAGTGTGAGAGCTCCAGTTACCAAAGTCCACGGTGGTGCTGGCAGTGCCCAGAGGATGCCCCTCTGCGACAAGTGTGGGAGTGGCATTGTGTACGTCTTGCTTTTAACCCAGGAATTCACTATAAATCTTGCTGGCATTTTTCCATTTCTTCTTTTTTAAGCTTTTATATGGAAAAGGCAATTATGAAAAACCTACATTTCTACTCATCAGCTAGAAATAGAACATCCACAACATTAGCACATTTCCACTGGTATTCCTCAGTGGTACCACCAAATTGGCCTCCAATGAGAATCAGCAATCCTGACTTTACTTTCAGAAATACTCTCATGGAAAATAAATTGCCCCAAATGTGAATATGAAAATAATTTCCAAGAATTACAAATTCACTGCAAAAGCCCTTCTTTTGTTAATGTATAATCTTTGAATACTTCCTTTCTGTATAAACCCAGGGAAACAAACACCAGAGTCATTAGGTTGTTAATTAAAACATTATCTTTACCCAATTGTTTAAGTTATATAAATCTCAAAATATGATTTTAGCCAAACATCATGGCACACAGCTGTAATTCCAGTGACTCTGGAGACTGAAGCAGAAAGATCATCAGTTCAAGGCTAGAGGCCGCCTGTGGAATTTACAGAGACCCTGTTTCAAAATAAAAATTTTAGAAAAGGGTCTGGGAATGCAGCTCAGTCATAGAGCACTTGCCTAGCATGTGTGAAGCCCTGAGTTCAACTCCTGGGGGGGGGGAAATATATATGTGTGTGTGTGTGTGTGCGCGCATGCGTGTGTGTACATATGTGTGTACACACACACACACACACACACACACATATAATTTTTTGAACACATCTTGTCTTTCAAGGGACTTCATGTTTAGATAGCCATACTTAGTATGTCAAATTTTCAAGTGAATTAGATAATTTTAATCTCCCTGCATGTGCCCCACATGGCCATTTCTGCCACCTGGTTACTCTATTCCTCTACCATCAGCAGAGGCAGCATCTGTCTGGTTAACCAAGGTATATTCCAAGAGGCCAGTGAGGAATGATCCTGGTGAGAACCAAGGGAAGAATGTGGGACAGAAAGGAAAAAGCAGGGTAGGGTTCTTGGGAGCAGAGAGGACCTCAAAAAAAAAAAAAAAAATACAATTCATGATGTCACCAAAAGCCATTCTTGCTCCCAAGCTGAAGTAAACTGCACTGGGGAGGCAAGCCCACCCACTCCGTGGGAATTCTCTCTCTGCTGTAGAATAGAGTCTTGACACCAAGACAAAAAGCCACCAGAGGGACTTCCAACTGTGTACTCCACAACCTTGGCCAAAGTCAAAATCCTTCACAGGAATTTGTCTTCTCTATATCATGTCTCTTTCTTGCAAAGAAACAGTGGGGAAAGAACACAAGGCAGGATTCTACTATTTTTCTAGAAACCACTTGTTGGAGAATCTGGAAAAATACTCACTCATCAACATCACAGAGAATCACGGGTGGTTTATTACCGCCTGGGATCTCCCGGACAGTTGGTTTACCTACAATTACATAGCCACGCAGGGCTCCACAGCTGAAGGCTGTTGGCTCCCGTCTGTAAAAAGATAACACCTCCCTATGCGGAGTGTTCTTTTCCTTCGTCTCCGATTTTTTGCTTTATTTTTCACTTGTACTTCTTTTCTCCCAACAGTGGCGCGGTTGTGAAGGCGCGGGACAAGTACCGGCACCCCGAGTGTTTCGTGTGCGCAGACTGTAACCTCAACCTGAAACAGAAAGGCTACTTCTTCGTGGAGGGGGAGCTCTACTGCGAAACTCACGCGAGAGCCCGCACGAGGCCCCCAGAGGGCTACGACACAGTCACTCTGTACCCCAAAGCTTAAGTCCTTTGCAAGGGAGACCACCCACGCACGCACCCGCGCTCGTTTACACAGGGAGACATGAAGGTCTTTGGGCAGGAACTGTCACGAACTTTCGCCTCCAAAACTAAAGCCAAAGCTTGTAGACATTTATCTTATTGTGTACTAAGGAAAAGAAATGGGAGGCAAATGCCTACCCTATGACAGAAACATACATTTAGTGATGTTTTGCCATTCTTTTTATCTTTGGGGATAGCAGTAATGGCATTTAAAGCAATAACTTTGTATGCCATTCTTCACAACTTACCTTTATGGTATGACCATCCAATGTGTAAACACCAAGATATTTGGGGGAGGCTTGTTGTCGTTCCTTGAAAAGTTTATTTTGGCAGTTGTAGTAAATACCAAATAACAATCTTGTATTCTAACATAATCTGCATTTGTCTGTTTTAGCTATGATAGTGCATGTCAAGGAGAAATTCCCAGAATTTTTCCACTTTCATTTTCAAACAACTACCACTGGATGCAACAAACATAATAAATACATTAAACATTTTTAAAATACCTAATGAAGTGGTGTCTACAGCAGTACCACCCTAACATGTGATCCCGTCAGACTTCAGAAGCTAAGCAGGGTCTGGCCTGGCTAGTACTTAGATGGGAGACCTCCTGGGAATATCAATAACTAGTGCTGTAGGATTGGGAGAAGGACCAAGCAGACCACTCCCAAAACAATCAGACATTTAAAACACTGTGAATAGCAAAGAAGCAATGACAACAGTGCCAGGCATGGCACAGTATTGGAGAATGTTTCATTCTATTGTCACAATGAGTCAGACCTGACTCCACGGAACCTAACAACAATGAAGTGGTATTCAATTAATTCAATTAAAATCAACATTTCAATGAGAAGGCTCCAGTCTATCTTGACATATGCACTAACAACTAAAATAGTTTAAGAGATATGTCTTTAGTTTTTATAGCTCACTCTTTTGAGTCCCAATTTTTTGCTAATGGGAAAGTCATTGAAATATGCTAAAGGTGATTCTGTCGCTTTCCAATTAAGAGTTTATTTGAAATCTATCGAAATCTCTCTTTCACATCAACATTCAGTGTAATCAAAGGTTCAAAGCCTATCAGGGCTGTTTTTCTCTGCTCAGTGATTTTTCTATTTCCTCTTCCTTCTTCCCAAAATAACTTCTCCAGGGGAAAACTTAGGAGACCTCCTAAAAAAGACAGGGGCTGCTGGTGTCCTGGGGGCCTGCTTGTATCCACTGCTAAGATCCATAGTTTCACCATGGCCTGTTTTCTCAACATAGTTGGGGCCTGGCAACAATCCCACCCCCTCCACCACCTCCAAAACTCTTAGCTCAGTCTTCCAAGGAGTCATAAATTCTTCACATCCAAGATATAAATTCCACCTGGCCCCTGGCCCAGACAGTCTACCATGTAAAATCTGCTTGGAGTTACCTTGCTTCTCATCCAAAGTGGCCCCATGGCAATGCCCTTGACTTTCAACTTTCACCTACTTTCCATGTTCCTCACCAAGGACACACGCGAACTTCTGAAACTGTCCCTTTAAAGTTCAAACCATGGGAAACCAGCAGGGTTGGGAGATAGGGACTCTCTCAGGCTCTCTCCCTCACCACCTTGTCACACAGGCATTTCTACCCTACTGCAGCTGCTGCCTATTCGCCTGGAACGAGTATCCTCCTCTATAATTTCCAACATGGAACACCAGTTTTATTGCTCTGGAATTCTCCCAAACTCAATTATTTCTGACTTTGACTTATCCAGAGATCTGATCCAGTGAGAGGAGCCAGAACACCTGCCTGCCCACTAGGTGTTGGAGTTTATAACCCCTGCACTGAAATATAAGTTTATTAACATATTAAAAAGAAAATAAAATGATTGACATCAAAGATATGAGTAATCCAAAATGCACTACATTTTCGTTCAAAGCCTATGTCTCAAATCTTTCTTCTGGGAAACTTAAAGATTTAGAAGCTAGAAAAGCAAATGAATGGTGACTGACTTAGAAAACCTGAGAAGTTTAAAACCAAAATAGTGATGAAGAAAACTGAAAAACAACCTAATTTACTTCCCCAAATCTTGAAAAGACACGAGAATCAACAGCACCAAACACTTCTAGATCAGAGGATAAAGGTGGGGCTACCATGTTGTTGTTGTTGTTGTTAGGTACTATGGAGTCAGTCTGACTCAGAGCGACCCTCACAGGGTTTTCAATGGCTGATTGTTTCGGATTGCCTCAGGAGTAGGTTGCCACATCCTTCTCCCATTTTTTGCAGTGCTGGGAATTGAACTTGGGACCTCAAAGACTGTAGAGCAGCGCTCTTCCAACCGAGCTAAATCCTAGCCCCGGGGCTACCATAAAAGGGACTAAATGGGCACTTTCTAAGAAGCACTTAATCCCTACAGTTTCCCTTTGTGCTCCCTACACACTCACCCCTGCTCCCAGGGAGTCTGGGGGCATTATCCAGAAAAGGTGAAACAGAGCATCTTTGAATTGGAAAATGGAAGCATAGTGGATGTGTGCTATAGGGGAAAAAAAGATAAACTAAGAATGAAAGGCTCACAAGCATGTGGACCTTAGACATTATACTGTACATGAATGTAAACTGTATATTAGACATTAGATGGTATTTTCCATCACATAACTTTACATGTACACAATGGATTGTTTAAGTTCAGGTTTAATAAGGATCTTTTTATAGTAAAAATAAGATTATACAGGTCTAATTTGAAATTTAGAAGAGATATGACTTAAATTAGATAATTTATACTATGTGACTAAGGCTTGTGAGGCATGCCCTAAAATTGTATGTTCACTATTTTGAATAAAAATTATTATGTTGGCAATTCAATCTTGAGATTTAAACATTAAGAAGAATTAACTAGAGTTAATGAATAGAAGTGAATGCTATGTGAAAAATTGTTCTAAATGTATAAGGTACAGAATGAAAATAGCAATGTTGAAGTAGAAAGAAATTAAAACTTTTAAAAAACCAATGAGAAAGCAATACTTGCCCCTACACAGCATTTTGGTCTTCAATAATGAATTCACACCCAGGAATTCTTATAGGAATTTGTGGAGTGAATAAAGAATACCAATTGGTTTCTTACTTAGCTCACAGACTAACAGAATTCTTAGAGAAAGAAAAAAAAAAGGCTTAGTCACTGTGCTTAGATTTACAAGCTTTTGAAAGCCAACAATAATCAATGAAACTATTCATGCTTAAGAATCACCCTTTTGTGAACTTTGGACTCATGATTAACTAAATTGCTATTTTGTCAGAGTAAACATGGGAGATAGTTGCTATATTCTCTATTCATAGGTTGGTTGATTGAATTAAAACAATTCTAATTATGTGTTTTCGCACCTGTGTAAGCCAAGTAGAATAAAGCATAATGGTTAATGTCACACACTAACGATTTACTCATAAACATAAGATAAAGTTTCTCAGTTGTCCAACAAGGGAACACTCAAGATAAGCAGAATGCAGCTTTGATTCTCTTATATGAACAACTTTAATTGCAAATGTTTGTCAGCCCATCCTTTGAACAGATCTGATTTCAGTCTTCAGAAAAACTGCTTATTGCAACCATTATTCTTTCTTATCATGTCATCAGAGCCTCATGTTCTTAATTACTTATGCTGTGGCATGTGTACTTTAATCATTAAAAAAGATTAACAAAAGAGTAAGAGCATTCAGAGAATCCAAGTAAATAAGCCACTTGTATGACTATATGACTACGTCAGTATAATGCTCTCAGGTCTCTGTTCATTGTGGAGAACATTCAAGAAACTTGGGGCTGGGCGTGGTGGCACACGCCTGTAATCCCAACAGCTCCGGAAGCGGAGGCAGGAGGATCGCAAGTTCCAGACCAGAGGCAGTCTGCGTAACTTATCAAGACCCTGTCTCAAAAAGCAAGAAAAAAAAAAAAATGGGCTGAGGGTGCAGCTCAGTGGTCCAGCACTTGCACAGCATGCAAGCTCGAGGCCCTGGGTTCAACCCCCAGTACCGCAAAAAAAAAAAAAAAAGAAAGAAAGAAAGAAAAAGAAAAGAAACTTAATGAGCACCTACTAAGAAAGAAGCTGGGATTTAGCTCAGTTGGTAGAGAGCCGCGCTGCAATCTCTGAGGTCCCGGGTTCAATTCCCAGCACCGCCAAAATGGGAGAAGGACCTGGCAATCCACTCCCAAGGCAATCCCGAAATAGTCAGCCATTGAAAACCCTATGAGGGTTGCTATGAGTTGGATACCGACTCAACGGCACCCAACAACAACTAAGAAAGAAAGGTTGAAGACTAGACAAAACAGTCTTTGAATATTTTTGTCAATTTTTACAAATTAATTTTTTAAAGTTGATTAGAATGCTTCATGTGATTGACTTTAAAACAAAGTGCCTCTAAGTTGTTGTTAGGTGCCGTCAAGTCGTGTCTGACCCTTGTTGTTGTTGTTGTTCGGTGCCGTCGAGTCAAGTCCGACTCACAGTGACCCTATGTACAGCAGATCCAAACACTTGCCGATTCTGTGCCAGGCAAACAATCTTATTTATATTTAAGCCCATTGTTGCAGACACTGTGTCAAGCCATCTGGTGGAGGGTTTTCCTTTTTTGCATTGACCTGCCACTCTCCCAAACATGATGTCCTTCTCCAGGATTGTTCTGTCCTGACTACATGTCCGAAATATGTAAGATGCAGTTTGGCCATTCTTGCTTCCAAGGAGCACTCTAGTTGCACTTCTTCTAGGACAGATTTGTTGGTTCTTTTGGCAGTCCATGGTATATTCA